>CAEGAE010089302.1:10000-41116 GCA_903067095.1 Girardinus metallicus | reverse complement strand
TTGGGGTTAAGTGCCTTGCCCAAGGGCACATCGACATGGGGCAGGAGGAAGCTGGAATTGAACCTACAACCTTCCGATCACAAGACAACTACTCTTCCCACAGAGCCACAGTCGCCCAAGTATGGTCACACTTGGAAAACAGCATTTACAGATATGGTACTTGTTAGCAAAAGACTGATAAACAACAAACATAAAAGTTTTCAGCAAAACCAAACATATAACTACATCTCATATCCATAATACCCCTTTCCCAGACTGGCAAATAGTAGTGATTGAACACACATATACATACCATTTTAAGTGGTCTAAGAGATCCCACAAACGGTGAAGAAAAGCCCCAGGCCTCAGGAACAGGATACGCTCCTTTTTCCAGCACACCTATCATGCCTTCGAATCCCGGATCACTGAACACCAGCCACCTGATGGAAGATACACAAAAGACCAAACATTACCATCTTATTTATTACTATGTCAAAATGTCCCTCTATGTTATACTTAGCTGCACCCAGTGTGGTTTCAGAATCACAGGAAGTCATGGCCTGATGTAGGTGGTTACTTATAGTGAATAGTGGAAGTTACAATAATGTGCATCAGTAGTATGAGTATTATAATTGGTATTATAAGCGTAAACCTTTTCTGCTAATTTCACTGGGATTTTTTGTGATAGACTGACAAAAAATTGTAAAGTGGAAAGAAAAAGAAAATGTCTTTAAAATGTTTTACAAATAATAAAAACGACCTTAATAAGACAATGTTTGTAGTTTGTCACAAGCTCAGTAAAATGTGGACACTGTACATGAACAGTCAAACATGGTAGTACCATTATGGTATGGGGATCTGCTTCTTTAGCACAAACAAGAACTTAGTAAGTAAGTAAAGTAAAGTTTATTTATAAAGCGCTTTTCACAGATATAAAATCACAAAGCGTTGTACAATAAAAATCCACCTTAAAAACCTTACAAAACACAAAACCACCAGAAGAAACACAACAAAATGAAGAGATAAAAGCCTGGGAAAATAAAAATGCTTTTAGTGGCTTTTTAAAAACCTCCAGAGTCAACAAAACGGAGCTGCAAGGAATGGGAGGATGAATGCAGCTGAATACAAAACAATCCAGGACATAAAGCTTTTAGAGGCTCTAAAAGAGTTAAATCTGGGATGAAGGTTTACCTTCCAGCAAGATAAGAACCCCAAACACACAGCCAGATCTATGATTCAATGATTCAGTGATGTTTTAGGTTGTAATGTGATTATGCGAAAAAGTTCACGGTTTACATAATTCGACTATGATAAAGTTGAAGCTCTCTCACAGGAAAGGCTTCAACACTTCCTGCTGCGTGCAAATCAGGCTTTTTAATAGGGTTTGGTTTTATACCTCTGTCAGACATGAGTGAAACAAACTTGACTGAAAAACAGAAGATGGTTGTTTTAGAGTGAATGCCAGAGGAATGGCATGCTGCAGTTGAAAGCGGTTTTCTTCACATTTCATTTTTAGCGTGGGCAGCCTTTGTTGCCCCTTTTTCTCTGGCATTTCGAGCACAATACCAATGCCTCATACCGATCACCATGTGTGAGCCTCTGGCAGGAAAAAACAAACCCATCCCTTTCAGCCACCGCTGAGGAAGTAATACCAGGAGGCGATGCCAGCCTCGTTCTGCTAAGTAAAGGAATAGCTTCACTCCATTTGGCTGGAACAAAACCACATCTGCTACACAGTCGTCTCCTCTCGAAGCAGGGGAAAAGTTATGCAGGATGAGCAGCTGAAGGAGATCTTTGAGGATTATCTAACTAGATGTTATCAGACACCCATCACTTGTTTTATCTGCAAAGGTAGTCAGACTAAATTCTTCATCGAAAGGCAAAGCCGCAAAAAGCAGCTATGAAGCACAAGTTTAATAGCAACCTTTGCCTACTGGGGCAGGGCACAAAATGTCCTAAATGCCTACACCTCTCCTGTGGAAAAAAATCCCACATTTTGCCAAGTTGACACCTTTGTCTGGTTCTGACTCTTCAACTAGTCTTCAACTATTCCCTTTTTTCTGACATGCAGCAGCAGGACAGACATTCCCAGGATTTCCAAAGAGTACAAATGAGAACAAACAAAACATAAATGAAGAAGGTAATGATTATTATCACTCAACTTCTTTCATTTTTCCACAAAGGAAAAGATTTCTACTCGTCAGAGAACTTCTGATGAGTCTGCCAGTCGATATAAAAAGCAACATAAGTGATGGCAAATAGGAGTGACACATATGCGTCTAACTACATTTTCTTTTGTCTTATGGAGCCTCAGGGTATTTTCTCGGTAGTTTAACTCAGCACTAATTGCTCATACTAACAGTCAGCTTTTTACCTAAGAGTTGTTCACAGCGGATTCTCAACAGGTTTGGAACTGCTGGGAAAGGGAGATAAGCCGAATACGAAAGTGACAGCTGTTTTGCTAAAACTCGAGACGTTCTTTGAATTTCTACATTTTGACCATATTCAGAGAAAAACACAAAAAACATGTACCCTCTGTGGTTGCAGATTATACATCAGTTTTTCCAAGTTCATTCATTCCCATGGTTTTCTATACCAAGAATATTTTAATCTCAGACATTAACTTCAGGTCAGGGTTTAATGTCACACCCAGTTCCCCTGCCAATTACAAAACTAGAGGTTGTAATTTTTTTTTCATGCTTACGGTCCAGGCTAAATAATAGAAACAGAACAACATAATTTTTTGGGCTTTATAAATTCCTATTTAAGGTATAAATAATTAAACACATGCACAAAATGATGTAAGTAGTACAGTACTAATTAAGGAAGCTCGGAAAACACAAAGCTGAAATAGGATAGATGTGTGGTCTTAAATCTGGAAATGGGAGCATAATACATATTTGCTGAAATTTGTCCAAATCTACAGTCAATGCAATAACTAAAAAGCTTAAAAGAAACTAGACTGAGTGAAGATTAGTTGTTTGTTTTGAACCCACATACAAAGAAAAAGCTGGTAAAGGATGAGACAAAAAGATCCTTTGAAGCTCAAGTTAGAGAACTGCAGCAAACAAAGAGCGTCTTAAGATCAACAAGTCTTTGTAACAATCACTGGATGCTATCCAGGTGTTTAGGAGACATGTCACCACAAAAACTCTCTCTCTTAACACTACAAATGGTAATTTGGAATTTGCTACTAAGGCTTTAACTGGAGTCATTTGATTTGTCAGACAAAGCCATGTTTTTGGCTGCAAACACTCCAAAGTGTTGAGAGAAAAAGCAAACATTTTACCAAGTCAAAATTTCTATGCACGATATATTAAGCTGATTATTCCTCCAAGGACTTCAGAATTTCAACTTACAGGGAGCAGATGCAACTCAGCATTTAGATGCAACTGATTTGCATAGAGAAATTGGGATATGCAAATTCTAGGAGAAAAAAAAATCTAATAGAACACCCAATGAAGTCAGAATTCTGAATTGTGCCTGTCTGACATCGAGGTCATATTCAATATGACTGCCATTTATATAAAATGTAGCAAAAACATTTCTTTCCACTTGTGTTTTGGAAATCAGTCGTAGTACAGTTGACAGGGTGCAGCATTAGTTCTCAGATTATTGTTGTGGCTTTTCAAGTGGTCTGCTCATTTTCAGAAATAGTAAGCAAGCACGTCACAAAGTTCCTAACTTTGAAAATCACCTTTTCTTGTCAACTCAGAATACTTGAAAATTCTTCATACAAAAAGTAACTCTTAAAGAATATCTAATACAAAATGTTGAGATCTAAATGAAATCTAATGCTATAAAAATGGCAATACTCACACTCCAGAGTGGACTTGGATGGAAGCGGTGTTCAGTGGGATGCCAAATGAGCCAGTTTCTATCGTATCATCATGGTATGGTGTCACTCTGCCCCGGCCCTCTGGCTCAGTAAACAGATCAATGTGAGGGATGCTGTAATCCTACAGAGAGAGTGGAAATGCCAATGCCAATGCTAAATCTTCAATAAATTGTCCCAGTGAAAGCAAATCAGCAATTAACTCATTTACTTATATTCTCTGAAATATGGCCTGAATGTCACATCAGCTATTAAAGGGAATATGAGTTGAAAATGAAGTAAAGTTAATGAGTGCACTCACCTTGACAGCAAGTCGAATTGAGCCTATGGCAATCGGTGCATCGTTCTGTGGTTCAATTTGTGGCTCTGCCCACATATTTTCTAAATCTAACTCTATTCCACCTTCTTCCAAGGCGATGGTGCGTCCCTGAAAGTCAGGCTTCTCGTAGAGGATCCAGCTGTAATATGACAACAGTTTTGTTTCACACAATAAACACAGAAAACTCAGCTTAAGGAATAATAAAGGTAGGATATGAAAGGACTTAACTAGCTAAAAAAAAAAACAGAGAAATACTCTTAATATTCACTGGAAGCTTACTCTCATATCTTTTGTGCAAATATAAAAATTGGAAGCCTTATAGTGGCTAATTAGCTTAGCTTGGAAAACTATAATTGCATCTCTAAACCTCACAAGAAAATGCGTAATAATTTCCCTGATTAATTCTATTGTAAAATCAACAAATGATAGAAAATGAAGATGACCTTCCCTTTTGTAAATAGCTTAATAAGATTGCTTTAATTCTTCGTATTTCTGTAAGACGAGGGGAATCAGTTTGGCTCAGTGTACCTGCAGAAAGTCTGATTCTTTTTAAATTGCGTTCTTTCTGTTTTCTGCATTTATTTAACAGAAGCAAATACAATTCATTTGCATCTACAAATATATGCACTTGTTGTTCAAGGATGCAGAAACTACCCAAATAGTAAAATGGATTCACAAATTGTTGTCAGAGTCCCTGTTTTTGCAGCACAATATAGTAAAGCTAATCATGTCCAGCTGAACATTTGCACAAGACTTTTTAATGTGCCTTTTTTTTACCCCCAAGATTGTGCTGCAACATTTAATAAAATTACCAGGAACACAACTCTGATGATAATTTCTGTTTTATGTTTTAAATAGATCGCATTGTCTAGAAACTTCTAATTAAAAATCCAAGACCTTGTGTTTTCCCAGATTACAAATATGAGTCAATTTCTTCTTGCCACTGTTCAATATGGGAAACACAAAAGAGCATGCATTGCAAGTAAGTCAGCCATACCAATAATTCTGCTAGGAAGAGTTACTGCATTCATGTAAAAAATCTTGGCTTAATCCACTATTTAGGAGGCTGAAACTGCCACAGGCAACAAATATATACATACACGAAATAAGCAGTAAAATCCATGTGACCTTAAAAAAAAAAAGAGTGCAGTTACCAACGATGAAATCCAACTTCTGATATTTCACCCAATTACTCCTTTGAGACGCCCTAACTTCACCCTCACAAAGTCACTTGACATTAATTACTACATCTAAATGTGCCATGAGAACTACATCTCACGGCACATTTTCAACTGAAGCTATTTATTTTATATACACTTACCATCCCCTCACAACCTTTACAGATATGAGAGGCGAGAGCTCCAGAGAAGAAGCATCTGCCACATCCCTGTAAATCTCATATGCTTGGCCACTGAACTGAGCTTTTTCAAACAACACCATCTGCATTGGAGACACAGAGGGCAGAATAAAACATTCCATCACATTAAGCATGCCGGAAAATAATGGGAAAAAAGCATCCCTCATTAAATGCTTCATAGTAAAACAGGATTTATTGAAAGCGTATTAGCAAGCGGATACCGATGTTTACTCAGGCTATAAAGCACATACAGGCATGGAAGTAGGGCATGCTGTTAATGTTTTGAGTCACTTTAAAGGAAGTTATTTACATGTTTGTGCTAGTCCGACAAAATTTTAAAAATAGTCGAAAGCAAAGAACTGAACCATAAAAATGCTCTCTCTTGGGAATAATTGTTTTTTTTTCTTATTACTTGCTTTCAAAGATCTTATAAACAACTATAGTAAAGCTCTATTTTAAGTCAGTGGATCCTCAGCACATCAGAAGCAGAAGGCAAGAGACTAAGTATGCTGAGCACCAGGGGAATAACTGGCTTAGCTGCAACAGCTATTATGAAGTTATACACTAATGAAGATCCTACACTCATGCACTGTTAGCAGCATAACATTTCATAATGCTAATCATACCCAGCTGAACATTTGCACAAGACTTTTTAATGTGCCTTTTTTTACCCCCAAGAACACTATATGAAGAACAGATGTTTTCCCAAAAACAAAGCGCTGTCTATTGAGATTCCTATCTCCATCTTATTTCTATCATCTGTGGGCAAAGGTTTTGCCTACTGTACCTTTCCAGGGCGTTTGTGAAATCCCTTGACAGCTCTTTTCTGAAACACAAAAGCAAATAATTAGGATTGTGAGAAATACCATGAAGCATGGCAAACATCTGCAAAATGCAAAGCATGCTAATTAATGTAATCTTGTGCAGCTGCTCTGTGTCTGCAGATTAACCTGACCTTTACAGATTATTTATAGTTTTTTGTGAGTACGCAGCTCTAATTTCATACTGAAACAGCACAATTCTGGGCAAATTTGCCAAAAAATAGAGTAAAGCATGCTATGAATGCTACAGGAATGCTTTAGAAATGTGAAATTCCAACTAACAAGACCAGACTGAATAACTTTGTGGACCATAATTCTATAATAACCCACTGCTCAGATTTGCAAAAAAATGCACAAACATGTCTAAACGTTTGGAAAAATGTGTGATTCGACAGTTACCCACAACATGCCTCTGTCATCCTGAACATAACATTTTGCATGGATTCATGTGTAATTACAACAAAATTATATTGTTCTTTCCAGTAGAAAACCTAGAATCTAATCCAAAAATAAACTCAAGACAAGTATAACTAAAGTTCTTGTCTTTCTAACTGACTGGGAATCTGAAATCTAACAACCCACATTTTATAGATATGAAGCTATACCTCAACAAACAGTAGGTTCTCTGATGCACTTAACTGAAAATACAGATAAGGATGGGGATATATGCATTGGGGCACAAATGGGGATAAACTTCTGCTAAGTTTTAGTCATTTCAGGATCAGTGCTTGTATACTTTATTAGTTGTGAAAGTTCACACAAATGAGTTTGGATATTTTATAGCCCTTAAAAAATAATTGGAATTGTCCTGCCATGACATACCTGGAGATTGATCAATCTCTTATAAAAATTGCTGAAATATGCTTATAAATGCTTTGCTTTGCTTTATTGATTTACCTATAGGTTTTTACTGTAGATTTGCACTACTAACTGTACAGAAACCTCTGCTGTATGCGTAGTGAAAGTGGTTTCAGTCTTAAAGGATTACCAAAATCCTCATTAGTTGAAGAAAAGATCTTTTATTTATAAAAACAAATGGGATACAGGAGAAAGTGGTACAAAACACAGTAAAAGAATAGAAGTAAAAGCTCTCCTATAAATAACACATACAATGTTTTGGTTTTTTCCCATAAAAGCAATAGGAGCAGCAGCTTTATGGAAATTGCAGTAAAAACAGTGTCTAGCTCACTATGCCAACAACTGAAACCTGATACTTCTAACTGTAGAGAATGAATCTGTTGCACAACACAACAAAGCATCCTGCACCAGCATGCTTGTGATGTACTTACGGTATTTCTGAGTGCCTCGTGTGGTTGGGATAAAGGCTCTTTGGAACGATGATGACTGTGTGCAGTTGGAGGAATCCCAGGAAAACTTGGAACTGCAGAGTCAGGAAGCACCAGACCTGGTTTCGTGACTTCCTCTGCCTTTCCTCCAGAAAGCAGAGATGCCATTTTCCCTGTTAGCTAAGACATAAAATGGTATGCGTTTGGTTGATTCTTTGTCTCAAATGTTCACAGATGACTTTCTATTCACACAATACACTGAACTTTCCCGTTTCAGCTTATGCCGTTGCTTCACTATTTTAGTTTAGCTTCGACAACAGTGACATTAGAATAATTTTCATTCAGACTGAAACTAACCTCAGGTTTGACTTGGTCCAGTACTAGTACTCCCGGCACTGCTTTTGCTTGATCCTGTGGGAGGTACTTCTCTAAACAGTCAGGCAGCTTGATGTCGTTAAAAGCAGGAAGTGGAGGACTTGAGTCACAGACCACAGTCTCTGCAGCACGGGTTTCCTCTTCATTCTGCTTGGCTGCTGTTTGTTTGACTGGAGTTGAGTCTGTCAGGCTTGGAGGGGCCAGCTGGGGTGAAGTAAGAGGACTGAGCTTGGGGGGTTCGCTAGGCAACACGCTGTCTGTGCCGGTGCCTTCAGCCTGAGACTGAGCTCCATTCCGCTTACCTCTTAAGAGAGAGGAGGTGAGACTGCTGAGAACAGAGCTCCTCTCCAAGCGAGACATAACTTTTATTTGATCTTTTTCTTCCTTTCCTTCTGCCTCGCCCTTGCCAGCATCCTTGTCCCTGAGGCGAGAGTGAGAATCAAGGCCACCAAGCAGCATGCTCCTGTCAGCAAAACTTGCCCTGGCGGGTATCAGGCCAGATTTTGTGTCTACGCTCTGGAGCTTGGCTAAAAGGCTTGGAGTTGTTTCTAACGTGAGCTGAGTCTTCTTCCTCAAGCCAAATGTGAATTCCTCAGGGTCAAATGACTTTTCAAAGCGATCTTCCCTAATGGCTGGCATCGCAAAGGGAGGCTGGGGGTTCCGAAGGTGGTTGTGCTTACGAGGTGGGAGGGAGAAAGGGGCGCAGAGCTTCTTAATTTTTTCAACAAAATCATCATCATCCAGCTCACCAGAAGTGTCCAACAGGTTGCTCTCACTTCCAGAGGAGGTCAGTTTTGCCTCTGGGACTTTCAGCTTGTGCTTGGGAACATCTACGTCTAGCCAGCTGGATGGTGTCTCTTGCTGCTGGAAGGAATTATCTTTCTTAAGCTCCCTTGGCAAATTCAGTTTCCTCATGGATGAATGGTGAACTGGGTCTGGGATCAGTTTATTAACCTCTGGGGGGAGAGGAGCTTTTGGAGTGTGACTCAACGTGTCTTTCGCTGGCTCCTTTATGACTTTGCCGAGTTGTGAATGTGAGGAGATATCACCATTAGCAACAGGTGAAGGTTTATTTGCTGGGAGAGTGATTTTTTTCTCCGCTGCATTTTCTGTTTTATTACCTGTCAAGTGAAGTGTGATGCCATCAGTGGAGCTCCGAGTTATTTTCTCTGCATCTTTGAGTGGACAGACATCAACACTACTCTCCGTGCTTGTGTGAGTAAGAGTGGGCTTCTTGAATTCTGTCAAGTTTTCTTGCACGGATGGCACAGTGGTTTCTTTTTCCCTGACATCTTCCCTGAGCCCTCTGCCTAATGTAGACTGATAGTCAGAAATACTAAATGAATTTTTAGCAGTTGAATCTGTGTTTTCCTTGTATGTCACATCAACCTGAGCAGGTACCACCAAGAGAGTGCCATTAGTGCCTTTTGCACTCACTCCCTCATCTGGTGTGGCTGCTTTGGTAATAGGTTCTGACTCGGACAGCTCAGCATCATTAGCTCCATGTGTACATGAGTCATCAAGTGGATTCTCAGATTTTTCCACAGATACAGAATCGGGCTTGGCTACTCCTGCCACCAGCTCACTTTGTATTCCAGAGCTTTCTGAGAGTTTTGTTTGTGACTCAGGAGGCACATTTCTGGCCAGCTCTGCCTTCTGTGGCTCTTTATCACTCTCTGTTGCACTCACAGCCTCATTAGTCTGGGTGATTGTACAAATAGGAGCTTTCTCTGGAGGTACAGTCACTGCCTCACTGGGTTTTTGTGTATCATCAGTGAGGGCTGATGATCCAATGGTACTGTCTGACATTTGACAGGTTGTTTGTGGTTGTTTTGATTTTTCAGAACTCTGCTCCTTTCCTAAGATACTTTGCCCACTGTCTGAAATATCCCCCTTTACAGAGGTTTTGTCTGAAGGCAGAAGCTGCTGGGTGTTTTCTGTGTCTCTCTCCTCAGTATGATGTAGATTTCCACTGTTCATTTTTTCTAATTTCTCCACATATTCAGTTTCAGCTTGATATATTAGCACTGTACCTGTGCTCGGAGGAAGCTGGGTTTGTTCTGCTTCTTCTTTAGCTGCAGTGCCTTCTTCCTGTTTACTTGTTGAGTCGAGCTGCATTGATAATTCTTTATCTAATTTAGGCTGCTCAGCAGATAACTCCTGATTTGCTGCAGGTGGCGTCTCAAGATGCTGTTTAGCTGAAGGAGGTGTTGATAGAGAGGTAGTAGAAATTTGACTCCTGTCCTTTGAGGAGTTTTGTCTGTCTGGTGTAACTGTAAGGCTCCGTTCTTCTGATTTTTCCTCCTGTTTGGGTACAATTTTGGCCTTCTTATCAATAGTCCCTTTTGTTTCACTACTGCAGCTAGCAGTATCAGGTTCATCTCTGTTGGCAGGTGATTCAGCAGCCTCCTTTGATTCATTTCTGAACTCCTCCTGTTCATTTTCTGTCAGAGTCTGTATTCCTGAAATGCCTCCAGGGAATTTTTGAGATGACATCAATTTTGGAAGTTTTTTGAGGGTAGAGGACATCTCCTGTGTATTTTCCACCTCCTCTTGTTTTACATCAGAACCCTTTGGTTGTATTTGTGCATTTGGGCTGACAGGACTAGCCGCTTCCTTAATATTCCTTCGTTTAGAACGGGAGCTTGTTCTGCTTGGGCTTTTGTGCTTTGGTGTTATGTTTTTGGTAGTATCTGCAGAATCTCCTAGATCATCTTTTACAATAGTGCTTGAATGTGTGACTTGATGTACATCCTTCACTTCTGTTTTGCTAGCTTTAGAGTCTATTTGTTGCAATTCTTGAGGAGGCATAGGTACCCCTGCAGCAGAAATATCCTGTCCATTTTGATTTGATGTTATCTCTGACTTTGCTTTAGTTTGCATTGGCTCTTTGGTATCAAGTTTATCTTGAACGTCAAGTTCTGACAACTTTGATACTGGAACTGTTACAGAGGCGAGAGATTTTATCGACGTTCCTTTAACAGGTGGCATTTGAGTCGGTGCTGGGTTTACTTGTGATTTTGATGGTTCTGCAAATTTTCTCATTCGCTCCTTGATGGTCATTGGTTTCTCACTGTCAGCTGACCCAATGCCCGACCTGGGGCTGCCGTAACGTTCTTCAGATTTTGACCTCTGCTCTGACAAAAGGAAGTCAGTTTTAAGCCTGTCTGAGACAGATCTGGTTGGGGAGACATCAGCACTTCTTGTGGTCTGGAAGGCCTTGTTGACACTCCCATCTTGTTTTTTCTGCTCAAACAGGCTGATTTTATCTGCAATCCGACCAGCAACTGGTTTGGGCTCTTGAGCAACTGTCTTTGGGCCAGGGACACTGCACAAAACAAAAGGGAAACATTTGAAATATTTAAAATAATGCAGCACTTAAAGATAACTTACTTAAAACCACATACTTTCTATAAACAAGTAATGATTTAATTTTGAGGGAATTTCCTAATCATCCAAAGATTTATCTGACCTCAATTTAGATCTCAGCTACACTTTTACAAGTCCAATCCTAAAGCTCAGGCCTGAACTTTGTATTATGACGCACACCTTTGTTTCTCTGCGGATATACCTGAATCAATTCCACCCACACCAGTTACCTGCTCTGTAAATGTCTGCGAAGTGACATTTAACAAAAGTGTGCAAGTCAGTCTAAATAGTTAACCCTTCACCTTCCAACCAACTGGTGTTGTATGTGGACTGTACAACTTTCAGTTACTTAAAAGTTTTAACTTACCTTTCGTCAGTCTCTGTTTTGGGCTTTTCTTCTTCTGTGATCTCCTTTAACGTATTGCTGAAATCCCGCTGATTTGCTGTAGTGCTTTGCTTTGGTTTAAGAGGAAAATTTTTTGAAAAAAGCTTAACTTCACTTTTGGAAACCTTAATACTCCTGCGTTTGGACTCTGGTGTCTCGGTCTTCCTCTGCACTTTGTAAAGGCTCTTATCCTCGTCCATAACTGCTCCCGCTCCCACTTCCACCTCGCCCGTCTGGCTGGCTGCAGAAACTGAGATTGAGTTCTGGAACTGGTCCAACTGCTTGACCATATCTGTGGAGGAGAACTTGCTTTCTCCTCCTTCAGGTGAGACCAGAAAGGAGGGGGCTGGCTTGGAGGAGGAGTCTGTGGATGCTTCTTTCAGCTGAGTGCTTGGACTTTTGCTCTGCAGACTGTCTGCAGAGTTATCTGCGGGAGGGAGTCCATCTGAAGATTGAGTATTTCTGGGGTCTTTGCTTGTGGGGCTTTTTCCTGTGGGGCTTTTGATTCCATCTCCTTGAGAATTTTTCCTGACCCTCCTCTTTCCTGAGTTTTTACGCCCCATGTCGTCTGCTTCTGTTTGCTCAGCCTCAGTCTTTAACCGTGAGTTTTTGTGTGTTTTGAGCGACACTCCCCCTAAAACACTGTAATAACTTTGTTCTCCGGCAGCCGGCCTCACATTTTCCTCAGCGTTTGTTGAACTTGAGTTGGCTGCTAAATCAAAACTCTGTGACGACTTTGACTTCCGAAGTATCTGCAAACTCTTTTTAACAGTTTTGCAAACAACTTCCTCTCCCTCACAGGTGTTCTGGCCACACTGAATCACGCTAGTCTCCTCCAGGTACACATGGAGCTTCCTACCTGTCTGAACCTGTGCTTTTCTCAGTGCGTGTGGCTGGGCGTGGGCCTGGTCAAAGTCCCACGCCACTCCCTGTTTAGACGAAGACGAGGGATGCGTCAGATGACTGACATTCCTCTCAGGATTCCCACTTGCTGAAGAAGCACTACTGTTCTCCTCTGTCTCCTTGCCCTGCCCTGTTCTCTGCTTCCACCTCTCTCCAAGCTCCCCCTCCTTTGCACCGCCCTCTCCTGTCTCAGTGCAGCACACAACTGAGTTGTCTCTGTGGGTAGACTGCGTGGCGTCCCTCTCTTCACAAGGGAAAACCTCTTTAAAGAGGCCAAGTGAACTAGTATCCCTCTCCTGCCACTGTCGCTCTTCTGCTCGGATTTTCACAGAGTCCTCACTCTCGCAATCACCGTCTCTTCTCTGCGTGAAACCAGAGGCTGAGAAGTCATTTCCATCCAAGCACTTTGGAGAATTTCCCCTCCAAGGAGACAGCCAGCTGCCAATACGGCCCAAGACTCCAGTACTCGGCTGCTCTTCAGGGCTCTCAGACTATAGCAAAAAGCAGACCAAAGCAAAAAGGACTTACTAAAATATCCGTCTACAAATATAATAAAAATGTTGCAACTATTGATACGACTTAAATAATAAAATACATTTTTAAAAAAATCTAATAACTGCATGTAACTGAGCACATGCAAAACTGTCTATCACCAAAGTAAGAGTGCAAGCTTTGGTGTTTAAAGACAAATAAGTGTTATTCAGAGACATGTTTACTGCAGCCATGCATCTCTTAGCAATGCAAAGACATGCAGTGGTGCATGAACCTGGACGCTTACCGTAGAAAATACCATATCATTGAGAGTCTTTATGTAGGATGTAAACATGATTTTGGTTTTGAACAAAAACTCCTACAGAGCATAAGACAAACACAAAATCATTCCACCATAATAAAAAGCAATAAGAAAGAGCAGACTTGGAAAAAAGGTAAAACGCCTCATTAAAGTGAGAGCTCATACCTGACTTTCTAAAATATGAAGAAGTCCAGAATGTCAATACACGCTAAACTCACCCTTAATTCTTGAAGAAAACTTTTCTTTCTTTAATGCAAACAGTTGTTAGACAGTCCAGGATAGAGTCTCCACTAAAGGGTAACTGATGGACATCTTGCGTTACTCCCGTTTGTCTCCAGTCGAGCATCCCCAAACTATTTGAGCGCTGTGTTGTTAAAAAGTTCTGCCCCCCTCCGCCGGAGCACCAGCGCGTAGCCCCGTGCTTCGAGTGATGCATTCAAATGCTCCTCCGTCATTTATATACATAGCAGTTATTTAGGAGTGAGTCATCAAATAATATTTCCGCGTCAGCCGCCCAGTTGCGGTTTCATTTTGGAGTTCTTTGTTAGTGTGGTTGATGGACAACTTTTATTTTTATTTTTAATTCAATTAAATGTCTAATCAGTTTTCAGATAGTAGTCTTTTTCTCTAGTTTTAATCTTACTCTGTTTATAGCTAATTCTAGGTGGATTATTACAAACTATGTAGTTCTATCAATTTCTCTATTTACAAGTTTTTTTTTTGTTTTTAGAAGCGTTGTTGAAGATAATACTTCGGCTCACAAAACACACAAAGATAAAACAAATACATTTCATTTAAACAGCATTTTGCAGTTTCTCTTAAAGATCTGTATGAAAATATTTGCATCGTAATTAAAAGCTATATTACGATTGTTATTAACGTTTAGTTAAGCTAGTATTTAGTACCTCGATCATTGGTAGAACTCGGGCTCTCTTTACTGTTTGTTTTAAGAAATGCTGGTAGGCTGCTGCTCATTTTTAGGTAAATATGAACTTATTTCCACATCTGATATAGAGCTAATAACCACCAACAACCAAAAACAGGATTTGTCCAAGATATTTGATTTTTACTTCATGATAAATGTTTCAAAATGAAAGTGCAATTGAGAAAACTGAAAAAGATGACAGTGATTGAAGAAGAGTCGAGGCTCCAAAGCTGTGTTCCATTTTTCCACTGAAGTCATTTGGATCTGGACATGACTTAAAAATAAGTTAACCATGTTCTCAAAATTAGAGAACCAGTAAGATTCGTTAATTGACATAGTTAGGGACCTGGCTAACTATGGTTGGAAACACAGCATGTTGTACTCACAAACATTGGAGCAATATAATGTTATATTGGCTGTGTGAAAGATTTAATCTGTACCAAATTGTCAAAATCACAAATAAACAGTTCTTTTTAGAGCAAAAGCTTTAAGCAGGCTTGAACCTTTTAAACATCTGAATTAGTCTAGATGGGGTTTATTGGCACATTTTTGCTGTTTTTGTTGTTTATTAAAAATAATTGTAAGAAGAAAGATGTTTGCCAAAAATTTAAAAAACAAAAACAGCGTCATATTTTTCTCTAAATGGAACCTTAGTTTCAGACCCTGCTTTTGTCACAGGCACATTATGCATACATGACTAATTGATTACTAATTGCATGGTATGGCAAAGCCATTATGTTTTATTGAGCATTATAAAAAAAATAAGGATCATCACAAGTACGTACCTGAACCACCAGTGTTTGAGTCAGATCAGACACTTTTCTGTACAGAAACAAAACATCAGCCCTCATGTTTTAACAAATTCAAGTGAAGACAGGATAGTCTTCACTTGAATTTGTTAAAACATGAGGGCTACAGGAGATGCAGCCCTCCCCAAACTAATTTCTACAGACAAAAACCTCACGTCTAAATCAGCTCTGAGTCACATGTCAATTTTATAACTATAAAGCAATTACAGAGACTCTATATGTTAATGCTTTGTTCGTACTTCAACATTCAAACTGAATGTGATGACGCACGGAAGCAGAGATCACATAATTTGCATTAGTGTCGTTTGCAGGATGTTTATTGTTCTGGCTGAGAAACCCGACTGTACGGTCTGTTCTGTGCTTTGTACTGCAGCATCAGAATGAAAACCAAGTAAGCCAGTCCATTAATGAATTAGAGCAACTGACTGATGCTTCATGAACCCAATATAAAGAGTTAACATCAAGAGTTGTTGTGCATCAACACTGGTCAAATTCTTCCAGTATGCAGTCAAACAAGGTAACGTAACAATTGAAGGTAACATGAACAATTGAAAATGGAAATATAAACTGGATATAACTGGATATGGAGAACTGCGTAGATCGGGACATGGTTTTGCAAAACCGTGTTGCAGCGTCCTTCATCGTTTCGATTGTCTTCTCTTTGTTTTAGACAAGAGGCTTTGAAATCGTTCGTAGGCTTATTGAGTTTGCTCAGTTTTCTTGTGCTAAGATAAAACTTTTTTATATTAATAATTGTTTTGTTGTCAGACTCAGAGTAAGATTGGATAGTCCATGGTGTATGTGCTAAACACACCACATACAGCACATTGGTCTTCATTTTGCATCCAACTGAACAATATAGATGAATTGTATCTCAACACATTTGGCCGTACAAAGCACCCTTTACATTCAAATAGATACCATTTGGGTTTTTTAAATACTTAGCTGTTTTTGATATTTCAAAATCTAATTTAGTAAATCAGTCTTATACAACCTTAAACTAATACAAAATTATTCATTTCCATTTATGTTTTTCAGATTTTCTTATGGTACAACCACATACTTCAGTAATTTTAGTACTTTATTGGAATATATGATAGACAATACCAAGTAGTGTATAGTGAAATGAAAGGGGAATGATATGTTGTTTCCATAATGTATAATTATCATACCTTTTACAAATAAAAATCCGAACGGTATTCATATTTGTATTCAGTTGCAGTCACAGCTTTTCTTTTGGGGTTTAGCTCCAGTTTTTCATCATGAAAATGAATTAATAGAGTTCTGTCATACTATGGCATAAATTTCTTCACAACGTTTTCCCTGGCCTGTCTGTTATGCTTCTTAATGCTCATATTCATGACACATTATAGTCTCTAGTTTTGTTTCATAAACCCCTGAGACCTTCGTTGAATACTGTATTTTTACTGAGAATGCGAGAAATGGAGCAATATTTACCAAGCAAGTGAATTCTGAAGATAATGTGTGGTATTTATTTGGATTATTAGATTAAAAGCAGCTAGACATATTTTCCGATTTTTATTTGTAAATAATCATTCTTTTTGTCCCAATAAAACACCTTCACGTAAGTGGTTGCAATGCGGCCAAATGTCAAAATTCCTGGTGATATTAATATTTCTGCTTAACATTGAAAATTGCTGGTAACAAAAATGTCTTTCAGTGTACCACTGAAGGGAGCCCGAGTACTACCAGTGATACAATCCAGCTGGCAAACTGTGACATGTTATTAAATGTCAACGCATGACATGCCTGGACAAGTAAAAACTGCAAATAAATGTCAGTCCTCTACAAGCCGAGATAAAAATGCAAGTTCAGACCACTCTAGTAGGTTTGATCATACAGATTAAGGTGCAAATGGAGCAAAAAAAAAAAAAAAAAAAAAACATGGACAAGTCAGAATAAGCATACTTCTAAAACTGGTTGCTTAAAAGTGAAAAGGGGGAATGCATTATGGTTCATTATGTGTTACGTGAACAAATTTCAAAATTCTGACATTTATTTGAACAAGCGAAGGCAACAGGAGGCAGTGTCCAAATTAAGTTTTCCACGGGAAATGACGCAGGGACTGTGTGACTTTCAAAGCCTGTAGAATTCAGCGTTTCTGTTTTTTCAAACGCTGCTTGTTCAGGTTTCACCATGCGGGTAGCTCAAGTCAGTCTTTCCTTGCCCGAGGTCGGGGGAATTAACTATTAGCTTCTCAAGTTTTACGTAACTTGTAGTGTACTTTTATAAAATAAAGGATATGTAAGCGGTAGCTTGCATTTTTAACAAGGATTTATTTCTACCTTTCAGTTAAATTCGGCGACAACAAGTAGAGATGGGAGTGGTCTTGCTCACTTTTTTTATTTATCATTCCTACACTTGAATTTCAAGTTTGGTTTCAGATGTTTCCAACACACACGACTTCGTGTGTGTTGGCTGCATTTATATTGTTGCTGCAAAATAGACCTTTTCACTTTTAAATTCGGTCTAAGGAGCCCTCGGAAATTGTGATGAGCTCTCGAAATTCTGCACAAAGCCTCATTTCCATCAAACAAAGCGAGCGGCCCTGAAACTTTACAGTGAAATTAGATTGTGCAGACCTCAAATAGTTTATCGACCGAAGCGCTCACGAAAGCCCCTCTGACTTTCTCTCCTATATAAAATCTTCTTTCTCCAGACAGAAAGTCAGTTCTTACCATGATTAGAGTGTCTCTGTTGGTTGTCCAGTGAATAAACCGGTCAGATGCAGCCCGCTGCTGGGAAACCTCCTGGGAGTGAAGCCTCTCTTTGAGGTAAAATGTCCCTCCTCACACAGAGTAGAGGAGCCTTATTAATATTTCGTCGGGGAAAAAATAGAAAAAAACCCCATGTCTTTGCCAGACTGATGTCATTGTAGAATTATATTTTCCCCCAAAAGGGAGTGAGACAGTAACTGCGGAAGAATCTGCCCCGGCCAGGTAACACACCCCAGGGCTTACTGACACCTTGACGCAGCAGATCGCTGAGGCAGTTTGTTTTGCAACCATGTCAGTGAACAGATGATACGCTGGAGTTGCTTTTTATACCTGAGACAGATGCGTCTCAGGTATAAATGCGTTCTTTCTTACTTTTCAGAAAGACTGTCATTGTGATAACGGGGTCGGAGGGAAAAGCTTTTATAAATTCTTGCTAAACTTTATTTTTCAGCGATCTTCCACTAGCCCTTTTGTCAGTCTGCAGAAACACAACACATGCTGTGTACAAAATAGCATTCGCCATTGCCTGTGTTGTGTGAATACACGACAGCTCTTTGTTTTCTATCCTTTTTTTCATGCCTTATTGATGAGATGCAGAAACATAAGACCTGTCTCCTTTTTTCACCCCATAAAATATTCACACCTGGCCTTTGACTGATCTTTCTCTTTCTTATCACATAGTAATTTTTTTTTACATAAGATGTTTGAAATGGTGATTTGAGTGATTTGAGGAAATGCAATTAAGACAGTCACATGTGTGAATGCAAATTATAGAGAAAACACACTCAACTTTTCCACATTTAGATTAGAAGTTTAGCTTTAGTTTATTTGAACTAATTAAATAAATAACACTTATTTCATTTTAATGAGCAAGCGGTCCAGTTCTAGTGAACAGTGGGAGAAGAAGATATTTGAGCATCTGTTCATTCAGGAAATATTTTTACAGTATCTCTTAAGAGTTTAATGCTCTACATTCACACAGTTACAGACTTGCACAGCCAGCAGCTGTTTTCACCATGTGGCCTCCTTTTGTTGCAGAGAAGAGCACTGCTGGGGGCATCTGTCAGCGGCTGCAAATAGTCTCTCATAATATGCAGATTTTTCCTGTGTGAACGTGGGAAATGGAAAAACTTGCATGAATTGCACATTTATTCCTTTATATGAAGATGGTTTCTTCTATTTTCCTTTTAAGTGTCCTTCTTTGACTGTCTGTCATCCCTTTCTGACTTCTCCCTTCCTCCCTCCTCAAGATACCAAGATCACATAACAGTATTTTAATATCCATTAATGTTTGAAGTGCACCAGTTCCTCCTGCAGCTGAACTTCAACACAACATAAAGCTGCCACCCTTAAGGATGGTGTTCTAAGATTCGCAAGCCTCGTTTATTTTCATTATGCCTATACATTCAACTTTAACTTCATCAGATCGTAGCACTTATTTTGAAAAGGTGGGGTATGTATGTATACATATCTCTGTATGTATTTGCAAACTATAATCTGGATTTTTATGTTCCTTCTAGAGTGATTGCATCTTCTTCGAGTGACCTCTTAGAACATCCTGCACATTATTGGATTAACTGTGGATAATGTCATTTGTATATTATCTTCAGCCAGCAACTTTGCAAGGTATGTTGCTTTTATTCTGGGGTGGAGTGGCCCCCATCTGTTCGCCAGGTACAAAACCACCTATTTGCTTGAAAACAAACTGCATTTACCATCTTCCTAAGAAAGTCTGTCAAACAAAGATACCTTTTATTATAACTGGAAAAGATGCCTTTTGGCATGATATGTGACCATTTTATGTGACTGCAGCAATGCATTTACACTAATAGGTACTGTCAGTATTCAAAGTGGTATAAAATACAGACACATGTTGACACATATGCTTCATATTTAAAAAAAAATACCTGTTTTATGGTGTTTTCAGGTGAGTCACTATCAGCTTCTTTTTTTGTTCATTTTTGTAATGGTTATATCTGATTGTTCATGAATATATAGGTAGAGAAAAGGGAAAAAAAAGGCCACTTACATCTTTTTGTTGGATGTTTTGCCAATAAAGAAATGGTTAGTTTAATAGATTAATTACATTTTCAGCACTGGAGTGTAGTCGTGCTTCAATGAGCTGTGAAACCTAATCTTTTTCAGAAAACTCTGGTCATTTTTATACTTACGTCCCTGTCTTTGAAAGTAAACAGGACTAATGCCACGGTGTTATATAGCTAAGCTCTTTGATATCGTAATTCCATAAAACATTTAGTCAGTCTGTTTTCTCTAATTTATTTAATTTGTATTTAGCTTTAGCACAAAAAAAACACAGAAAACATGAACATAGACAAAGTTGTTTGCTTGTCTTCTTCCATGCTTCACACTCCTTCACACTGCTCCAAAGCTCCTTGCCTGCTGATTACTGCAAACCTTCAACTGTCAGCTGCAGTGCCATGAGAGAGGCTTTGGGGAGGTTTTGTGAAACAATTAAAACTAAAGTTTTATTGTGTAAATGATATAATGCATGCATAGAAAACATGTTTTTTTTTTTATGCTTATACTGCACACTAGGAGTCCATGTCTCCACGGGGAAAAAACGGGCAAGTAAAACTTACTGAACCATGTTGCCCCTACCAGTTGATGCATTTGTAGTTTTAATACATTTGTCACAATAAAATCAACACTAAGTAATTCATAGCTCTGAAATGGAAAGGAAATGGATACAGGGTTCACGTAAGTTGACTGGCTAAACAGGGAGAACATGAAATAAAGTGGCAGCTAAGAGGTTCATGTTTCCTCTGGAAGATCTGCAAATATCCGCAGCTCAGTTCATTATGCAAGATTAGCATGAAGAAAGCCCTGTTTAAATTTTACTACAAAGTCACAGCAAATATCTGAAAGTAGCTGCTATCTTTAGATCGGACTAAAAATAAACTATTTGTTGTACGTACAAAATGCTATTTTTGACTAAAAACTATCATTTCACATCACACTGAACTGAGTGCCTTAGGTAACATCAGAGCTAAATCAAACTGAGAACCTGTGGCAATACATGGAAAATAATGTTTTCAGATGCTTTGCATCCAAAGTGGAGTTACTTTAAAAGAATTTAGTGAAACGTTTCAGTCTCCAAATTTACAAATTTGGTGTAGCGTAGAGTAACGTGCTTTTTAAAAATATTGCTTCAAGTGGAAAAAAAATACATGACATCCTTTTTACAATTTGAAAACAATGTCTTTTGTTCCATTCACTTCATAATTATGGAGCACTTTGTTTTGGCTTATTGTAAAATTTAAATCAATTGTTTGAGGTTTGTAATGTGACAAGATATGAGAAAGTTCAGGAAGTAACAATGCTCGTGGAGGAAGGGCAAAATACAACCATAGTTTAATGAGATGTTTGGAGAAAACGATGTTATAAAGGACCAACAGGAAGGACAGTCTGATGGCTTGCATAGCAAACAAAGTAGACAACTAAGCACAGTCTTCTCTTATGATTCCACCTATACGACCTTCCACCTTCTCGTCTCTGAGCCTACTCAGGGGAGACAGTTGACCGAACGCCCCCTCAGTCTGTTGATAAAGAAAACATGTGATTCACTGCTGCTCTTTTCTGTTACTGCCCAGCCATTTAGTCTCACATCACCACAGCAACCGTCGCAGTCGATGTGTGCATGGGTTGAGCTTGAAGTTCTGACATTCAAAGCTGGACAACACTTCTTGTGGTGAAAACAGTGATTCGTTTCTGAAATGATTTAAGCCCTTCTCTCATGTATAGCATGCCTCTTCTTCTGTTCAAGGGGTGGCAAAGTCAAGAAGTATTCATGCAGATACTGTATGACTTTACATACTGACCTGTTTGTTTTCAGTGCTACTCTTTATAGTCTGATTCGCTGCCCCTAATTTGAAGCTGCCTGCACATTTTTTTTTCAGAGCTCTGCCTTTGTCAGAGCAGGGAATAAACAAGGGAGCTTGGTATTCTGCACTGGTTCTGACAAAGAGCAGCTATGTTCGGTGACATAGGCATTACTGCAGTCTTGTTTGTGATGATCTGTTCAAAGAATGTTTGAATGCTACATGCTATAGCTTGAATAGCGTGCTGGTTCTCTGATTGATCTGCTGCTTTTTCCCTCTTGAAAGCTGCGAGGTGAACAGAGAATGGGCGAGAGAATGACTAAGTGCTACTACAATGTGATGAAGCTGTAAAGTAGTTAAAGAATAGGTTGTTCCTTGAGGTGAGTTTTGTGTGAAAGAGGAGCACAGAAGCTGCATTAACACTGAGCAATAATGCACATCTGCTCAGTCTGTTCCCTACTAAATGCCTTTCAATAAATCAGAGAAAATATCAGCAGAGGTCATTATTTGTTACCGCTCAAATTGAATTTAATGGGCTCCTTGTTGGCCGACTCAGCCAAATCAAAGAATGAGTTGGCTGAGTCGGGGCCACATCAGCTTTGATGGGCTATCTGGTATTCCCTGCACACCCTTCCATCTAAGAAATATGGTGTATGAGGCTTTCATATTTCCTGATGAGTCGTTATGATGAGAAGCAATGTTCTTTTGCATAATCATCACTGAATATCCCTCCAAACAGTTTTAATTTGTTTTGACTGGAGAAAAACATTCTACATTAATAAAGAACAGCCTTAAGTTTCTGTGTTTTTGTTTTCGACTTCATCTATCAGGTCTAATCATTGCCAGCAATGAGGTAGGTGTTCAATGTAATTTTCATTCAAACTTAAAGAACAAAGTCTAGTAAAAAAAAATAAATAAATAGAAGAAAAGTAAAATTTGTGTTACTGGCATTGAATACAAGCTTTAAAATCTTCAACACTATTCAGTTCAGTTTAAAGGTGTAAAACCAGTTCCTGACAAAATCTTCGAGAAAAATATATTTTTCACTTCTCTATTATTTTGTCTGTCTGCTCTGTGCTCTTATTACTTCAGCAGGTAATGGGCACCTTCATATTCTTGCCAGTGGTTGGTAATCTAAAATGTCTGTGACAATTTTACAGCAAAAGCTCAAACTAGAAATATAGAATCCTATTATGGTCATTAGAAATAATAACAATCTTTGGTGAATACTTGTAGCTCAGAGAAAAGCACAAAGACAGACCTTGAACATCCTTATCCATAGAAAGATGTAAACACTTTATGATTCTTCCAAAGACCTGAAAATGCCTTCAGGTGTGAACTGCTCCTAAAATTGTTTGAATTCCTTTTTGTTGAAATAAAATGTTTGAAACTTTTTAATAAAACTGAAATAAATCTCAACACATGTCAAAAGTAATTCTCTCACTGTTACTTTTTCCTCTTCAAAGAATGTCTCGGTATGGGTTTGATTTTCTCATTCACCAAAATCTTCTGTAATCTTTCATCAACACTGATGTTTTTTTTTGTTTGTTTGTTTTTTTTTTTTTTTTTCAAATTTCCTGCACTTTGCTTCTGAGCATACAAACATCCTACACCCTTCTAGACTCAGAGTAAACTCACTGGGAAGACAAAAGCCATTGATGGCAGTTCTTTTATGTCTAGAGACCTAATGGATTCTGATGGAGATGATCTCTAACCTATTCTTTCCTGAGGCTGTTTTCTGGCACTCGACTGTTGGGACCCATCTTATAATTCTTTCAAATCTTTCCACGGATTCCAGACAGGCATTTAGAAACCCTCTGCTTGCTAAGCTGTGGATTTACCTTTCCAGAGAAACCCATCTGATAAGTTTAGCTTTTTAAACATGGGTATTCATTCTCTAACCCTCTTTCAGAAGTTTAGACTGTCATCTTTGACAGAATTCATGAAAGAAAGGGAGATGTTGGAACCAGGTGAGCAAATTAAGGTTTGTGAGAGCTTACTGGTTCAGGTGATGAATTTGTCTCCAGAGGAGGAAACGGTTATGTTTCGTATTGGTGATTCTTTCTAGGAGACGCAGGTCTGAGAGAAACAGAGACTGCAGATAGGCAATGACAGGGATCAAAGTTGCAGGGCAGGTAAAGTTCTTTCTGTCACAAGAAGGTGATGGCTCTGAAGGTCCAAGATGGACTGGAATCTGACAACTTTTGGAGGCAAAGATTGCTCAACGAGTTGACTTGAATAGCAACACAGGGATGTAACATTAAACTAGGGAAACCACAAATGATACAGGAGGCTTGACTCTACCGCAGTGGTTAAACATCAGGATACGACTGGTTGCTTAGTGGGTTTTATGTCCTCAGTAATTCTTCAGTGACAATCGCTCAGTTTCTATTTGAAGTGTTATTGTTTTTATGAGTCTTTTCATAATGCAAAGTTTAGGGTTCTAAACTGACAACAAGATGCATATAAATTTGAGACTAATAAAAAATTATTTAATGAAATTGATATGGTTTTTAATACAAACTGATGCTCTCAAATGGATACTTAAGTATGCAGATGACATTCCTGCTTAATCTTTCTATTTGAAGAAGAAGAGGACTATTGTCTTTTTAGATTTTATTTCTTAACTGGTGTGAACAACACAATCTTCTCCTAAACCTGAGCAAACCTAAAGAAATGTCCAGAGATTTTAGAAAAAGTCAAGGCTCCTGCACAACTTATATTGACAATGAACTTGTAAAGTCAGTCACAAGGTTTTAAATATCTTGGCGTTAGGCTTGATCACAAGTTAACATGGAAGTCTTTGGACTGATTCTATCAGTCCAAAGACTCAACATATGCGGTCTTAATGTTTATAGCAAGATTCTTTTTATGTTCTCCTGTGCTTTCATTGAAATGATTTTATTCTTTTGCATTATCTGCTGGTTCGGAAATGATTCTGCGACACAGAAAAACACTGCATTGCATTACCAAGTTTAGAGAGCATATGCGAGGACCATGTGGTCAACAAGGCAAACAAAATTATGATCGACAATACCCACCTCCTTAATCACTTCTGCAAACCCCTTCCATCTGTGCTACAGTTCTCTTTGCCTGTTTTCAGCAGGACAGCAACACTCAGCACACAGCCAGAACTGCCATGAAACAGTTTAGATCAAAGCATGTTCATGTGTTAGAATGATCCTCTTAAGCTCTATTGTCTCCTCATCCCAACTAGCACAGTGATGAGTTAGTCGTTGCTGTTATTACACTGACACCTACAGTTAATTTGGTTAATGTTATTGTAGTATTATTTATTTGTTTGATCAGTTTACTTAGGAATAGAAAAGGGAATGAAAAAGTACTAGAAAATACTGATCACAGAAATGAGTGGGCAGAAGTCTGACCCTGCAACAACGCAATGTTACATTATGTCCAAAGTGACATAATGTAACTGAAGTTACATTATGTCACTAATGAAGTAACTGTCTTCATTAAATTATTAGTGGACTTGTCATTAGCAGTTATGAATTTCACTTTTTGTTGTTAAATAAGGCTGCACCACACAAACTCTGAAGGTGACTTAAAACTGTCTTTAATCTCTATTTAGTATTTCTTGTTTATATGTGAGATTTACATATATCCAACCAAAAAACAGTGATTTTTTATTTAGTGCTACAAAACATACAGTTGGTACATTCCAGCTTTTTTAATGGTATTTGACTTTAGAACAATGTCCTCTGAATTTATGTTGCTTTTTTTTCTAAACGACCAGCTTGCCTCTGACTCTCATCCAGAGCCAGACCCATTGTTCACAATCTTACAGTATAACAAAAACAACAAGAATAGCATAATAATTTCCCCAACACATCCTTCCCCAGTGACCCCCATTTGTCTTTCATTATTCTCTTTTTCCGTGCAGAGTCTGGATGCAGCCCAGCTGTATCCAATTCAGGCTCACAGTACTTGAAATAACAGGTATCATTTCCAAGGCAATCTCTTTTTCTGGAAGGAAACTCATCTTGTTATTCTGAGTTTGCTTTTGCAGGCTATGCCTTCCAACCCCTTGGCTTTTTTTTTTTTTAGAAAACACTAAAAAGTAATTTGAAAGCTTTAACAGAAAGACAGGAGTAGCAGGTGCATATATTTCCCTCTGCCCATCTTAAAATGCTTCTGAATGTAAACCAATTTATGTTACAAGACCACAGTAGCGGTCTGCCTTAGTGGGTGTCACAGTGACCATTGTGAGCTTGAGACTGACGCTCCAGGATGACGGACGGCTCGTACAGCAGATCATCCTCTCCCAGTGTAGAGCCATGATCCAAGTTCACAAAGTTTGGGATGCTGAAGTGAGACAGGAAAGCACACTCTCTTTCTGACTTACTTTTCTCAATGAGTCCGTTGAGAGGTTGTTGCCCCCCGCTTTCCTCAATGTCCTCCTCCATCTCATCTATCTCAGCAGAGCGCTGTAGTCTTCCAACTTTGTCTTTTGCAGAACTCCTTTTGTCTTCCGGTTTCTGTTTCTCATGGGCCTGATCTTCCTCACTGATGTAGAAATTAAAGTACGAACGGGAGCCTTCCAACAGCGGGCGGGAGAAAGCTTTGTCATTATCGTCCTGGTGGCCATTGATGTTTACCAGACAGCCCTCTGATCGGTGCCGCTTCTCGCCCGAGTCCGGGTTTCTGTTTGAACAATCAAAGAGAAATTGTGAGTGATGCTGCAAAGGAGAACAGCTTTAATAATTTGAGATTCTGTAAAATGATTCAAATATCTTTTACTTGTCTTGCTGTTTCTTGTCTGCTTTATAAGGATGATTTGTCAAATTTCTGGTATAATTTTTATGATGACATGACAAAAGTAGGGAAAGGGTGTTGTTTTCTTTGTAGCTGAGTAAAAAACTGTCAACTCAATATTGGATTATTGTCATCTCATTTTAATTTTTATTGGGTAACAGATTTCTCAGTAATCTTTATTTCTTGACATAAAGCTCCAATCATCTTTACAGAGAGGAGGAGATAAAGTCATTCTGCTTTCCACACTTTTCCATTATTCCATTCTGAGTAGAAGAACGCTGTTTCCTGTTATTATATTTTTCAGCTAGCAAAAAAAATCCTATTAATGAAATTCTTGTCTTTAGCAAAATCAACAGTGACACAGCTGTGGCAAGTTCAACCAATTCCTTGAAAATAAATGCAAGTGGAGCATTTATTGATCAGACATTCTAGGAACTTCTATGCAGTTATCGATGACTTTTTTTTCTCTGGGGGATCCTGTGAATGCGACATAACAGAAGTGAATTTATTTTAGCCACTAAGCTGGATTGGGGATTCTGACTTGTTTACAAACTCCACAACATTTATGTTTCACACATAAATGTTGCCCTGGGCAAGTACTTCCTTCTGCACCCCTCAACTCCTACATTTTACACACATAACCAGAGCACACACCCTGCTGTTACAAATACTAGAAAAAAAATCTATCATACAACTTAAGCTAATTAGCATAACACTGACTAATATAGATCTATTCGGTGCTCGTTCTGCTCTTCACAAGGAGGATAAGTTTAGAAATAGCCTGAATAATTGACAAGTAAAAGTATTTTGCACTTACAACTATTTCAATCCAGAAACAGTGAACTTGCCTATTAATGCAGGACCAACTAAAGCAGCAAATCAACCACCAGCTTGAGTATCATGAGTCAGGTGCACAGACACATTTTGTCACTTTGCTTTCATGGTGCAAAACACTGGCACGCTGCTCCCTTGACTGAAAGAGCAAACGAGCAGTGCATCACATAGAAGAAGGGTAAAAAAACCCCGTCCAATTTAAACTTTTGGAGAAATGCAACAGCCAGTGGCATTTTTAAGGTCACTAAATTTTTTTAAATAACCATTAGATACAGTCCATTTTAAAGCCTCCTGTTTGGGGATGATGCCATGTGTTAAAATGTGCTAAACTTTATAAGAACTTTACCTGGATCTGTTTGATTTGGTCAGATTGAGATTTTGGCAACAGGCATTCCAGGTGATTTTTGGCATGAAACAAGATAGATTTTACAGCTGAAGAACATATCAACTTGTCGTCAATATCGTGCAAAATTTCTATTGCAAAGTTGGCTGAATCAATATTTCTAAGGTTTTTACGTTTACTCAGGTGTGCTTCAAATTTATTATTCTTATGGTACTCTTTGAAATACTAAAACATTTTAAATTGAAAATCTAGTGACATTTGTCATCAAATAAAAATGTATCTTTAGAACGTCCTTCAAAAGAATACTGATGTAAAATATATGACCAAAGAAACAATCAAAAAAATAAAATGCTTTGGCAGATATGAGCTCAGCGTTCTTTCATGGCCATCTCAGTCCTAAATCCTTCTGAAAACTGCTCCTCACACAGCTCAGAGATGAAAAGGTCAGCTCTGAATAGCTTGATCTCACCTCAGTGCTGACTCAATCCATATTGGAAGGCTGAAAGTAAAAAGGGGGAACATGGATCACACTCCTATTTAACACTCACTCCTGATGTGGTGTTCCAGTCTTTGTGAGCAGCGTGAGAACGAAGAACATGAAAATGACGAAAACTGCCAGTCCCACCCAGAAACCTATGACAATGGAGTCTGAAAGATAACAGAAGACAGCCATTTGGTTAATTTGCTTAAATCCCATTTAGCCTGCCTGCTTTTTATCTGTTTATGACGGGAAGTCCTCACAATCCTTAATTAATGATTCAAATTGAGCATTTTTATATTTTTCCAAAACTTGATTAGAGTAGCTGACTTGTTTACTACCACAATGAAGTCTCATTAAGTGGTTTGATCATAATCTAAGAAGCAGACGAAAACTGCTACATTAAGCGTTGCTTGTAGGTAATGTTAGTGCAAAGCAGGCATAAGGGGTCAGCCTTCAGCAAAAGCAATAAAGATAATGGACCCCAATAAAAGTCTAATGGATCATAATTAAATAATAGTGCACAAAAGGCACAAATAGCCTTAATGTACGAGGAGAAAATGTAAACAATCAGCGCAACAAAGCCAGAGGAAAGAATGAAGCTTACATCTGTGCGCTTTAAGTCCCTCAAAAGAGACGGGCTCCTCGTCGTCGTAATACTCATACTGCCAGACGTAGTCACTGCGTCTTGCGCTGACTTGGCTTCGGTTGTGGAAGTCGGACATTTCAAACAATTTTACGAACCTTTACAGCTGAGGACGAGTCCATGAAAAAAAGAAGCCGTGCAAACGCGGATTTATTGAGTCCATGAAGTTGGCAAAAAACCCTTCCCAGGTATGCTGAACATTTCTGCGGTTAAAAAAAGAGAACAAAACAAAAACAAATTCACATTCTCAATTCTAAAATAAAAATGTCGATAATTAAAAACAAAACAAAAAAAAAAAAACAAACAAAGATTTTATATTAGGCTGCAAGTCCTTTACAGAGCATTCGTGATAGGAGCCTCCATGTGGAAATCCATGGCGTTACTCGAAAACTCTGCCCATCGTCATGCTCTGGGAGTGAGGCAGCAGCCTTTTGGAGAGCTTCTCAGTGCGCATCACCTTATCTAACAGCTGTGGGCTGGTGGCGCACTTCTGGGAACGAAGATATTACGCCGCAAATGTGTTCTAAGAAACTGATGTTCTCCAATCAGCAGTGTAGTTCCTGTGTGGTTGAGAAAACTGTATTTGCACAGAAGTAATGACACTGATAAAAAATGGAACATTGGAACTATAGTTTTTTGTAGTGTTCTTAAAATTTAATCAGTACAAACGCATAGCGAATTATTGCATGGGTTAGTGCAGATTTTCAGTTTTGGATGTTCTCTCCAGAAATCGGTAATGACAAAACAAACAAACAAACAAACAAACAAACAGCAAAACAAATATGGTGATTTGATTAGATTTTGCGTAAAAAACACAAATCAATAAATTAAATTACAAGCAGTTTTTCATGTTTGTGGTTATACACGCATGAGTGGAAATTTGAATCTGAAACAAAAAGGAAACGAAAGAAAAAAGTTATTTTCATTCTTACATTTTGAGGGATCATTGTATAGCTACTGCGACTGTAGGAGGCGCTCTTTCTTCTATACATCTCAAACGTGTTGTCCTCATTTTCTTTCCTTAGTGGCACATACAGAACATAGAAGTTAAACTTTTAATTAAGAATTTAAGGAATTTGTATAAATATATGCTTAAAAAATACATAATATTTTCACATGGTGACTCCATTGTCGAGCCACCGTAAACAACTCTGTTTATGGGCTCTGGGAGCCCATAAATCTTGCTAGCAGAGATTGAGGTGTGGAGGATGTCATAAAATGAGAATTATCTCTTTGGCTTTATATGTGATTATGACTCGAGAATTATTCATTGGGCTCTCCCAACCATAACAGGACCATATTGGATTTTCTATGTTTTTTTTTGTTGTTGTTTTTTTTCAGGAAAAAAAATAAACAATTGAGTCAAAAAGGAGCCAAAGACTGATAAAAGTACCCTCTGCACAACAACACAAAAGCATATGGAGGAAAAAAAAAAAAATAACAAATGCAGAAGGATATGAAATAAATTGACCATGAAATTTTGCTGCTGCCTGCAGCCCTTTAAAAGGTTGATTACAAAGCTAGAACAACTTCTTTGAAATGCCTGCTTGCTCTAAAAAGAAGAAAAGAAATGAAATGAGGTGGTGTGCTTATAACTGAACATTTTTCTCAAAAGGATACAATGAGACAAATTTTTAAAAGCCCTCATCTCGTCATTCTGAAGAACTTCATTTCAGTCAACAAGCTTAGTAATAGCTACCGCTTTACTAAAATATCTGGGATATCTTTTCAGGAGAGGTTCCTCAGCTGTGCAGCAGTAATTCACAATTTTCCACATCATGGAAATTAAATTCAACCTGTACTGACAGAAACATCTGTGTGTCTTGACTGTGTCTCATTTATTCCAGCAGATAAACAATCTATTCTTTCCTATAGAGAAAAAAGTGCTACGCACACATTCATTCATTCATTCATTCATTCATTCATTCATTCATTCATTCATTCATTCATTCATTCATGTCCGTTTGGTTTCTTAGGATGTCTGGCTACCTCAGTTTAAAATGCTGCTCCATCTGGTGGCATGATCAGGAACAACATAGAGGAAGATCTGATGTACACATATTTTTAACAAAACAAGAAGCAGTTTTGAATTATTAAGTCAAGCTTTGTTAAGAAAAATGTTGAGTTGCTCCAGGAAATCCAACTAAATTTCTAAACTTCTTTACTGAGATGCTAGTGTTTTATAAATCAAGTGCAAAGTTTGACCCCATAAATATATATTCATTCTGTAAATTTTATCCGGCATAAATTGTATGTTAGTTATAAAAAATAAAGAAAGCTTAAATGCCTGATAAACTCTTTTGAAAAAA
>CAEGAE010089302.1:0-7500 GCA_903067095.1 Girardinus metallicus | reverse complement strand
GAGGCGCAGGGATGACCAGCAGGTACATGGCGACTGGACGCACAGGTGAGAACGATGCAGTTTACAAAATAAAAAGAGATTTATGATATATGGGAACAGAGAACAATATTGGCATTTCAACCCTTTGCTTTTTATCCTGAAGGTTGAGTTTATTCATCCACCCCCTGTTGTAGTTTATGCAGATTCTGTATTAAGTCTTTCTTCTTTAAAAAAAAAAAAAAAATCTGTAAAATTGTTGTGAAGTTTCCCTTGAAATCTTCCACATTTTCTTACAAGTCATGTGGCAAACCAACATAAAGCAGAGTAACTGTGAAGTTAAAGGAAAATTATGCTTTTAAACATCTCATACCAAAAGAAATGCTGTTTGTATTCAAACCTCCCAAATATCAACTTTTCCCTGCCGTTACGGCTGCAGAGTTCGACTCAACCAGTTTTTCAGGTCTGTAGATTTAAATTTTTACCCATCCTTCTTAGTTCAAGGATGCAGAGCATCTGTCGACTTTGGTTTTGAAGCCTTGTTATAGATTCCCAGTTTGACTTAGACTTTGACTAGACCATTCTGTCTAAGAGTTTCTAAAAAAAAATGTCTAGACATGCTCATGGCAGCAATGTGACTAACGCTGACTTTGCTTAGTAATCATTGGGAGTGATGGCAAAGAGGAAGTTTTTAACAAAGACTGTCGTTTGGTAAAGGAAACTGCTGTCTGTGAATTCTTTATCTTCTGTAAACGTTTTCATGGTTGAACAATAAAAATCTGTTCGCTGCTTTAAACCCCTGGACGTTTGAGTTTGAGTCACAGTTCCTTTTTCTCTGTAGAAATCGCTTTCTGGGAAAAATGCAGCGGAAGACGAGGCTTCGATTATTTTAGTTTTCACAGCTCTGCTTCTCCAAACTAAATTACTCGTTCTGATCTCAGAGTTTTAACCTCAGCAAAAAGCTGAATAGAAGCTGTCAGTGATGCTCTTTTTCTTCTTTAACATTAAACAAAATAACTGCATAATTGTTGGATTTTGGCGCAAACGTTTTATTTTGAACTCCGAACTTTTAACATAAATGCTAGTTTACTCTGAAACACATTTTTCAGTAGAAAGAGCTCATTGAAGTGGATATTAAACTACTGATTTAAGTGTTCGTGAGAGTATATAGACCTGATTACATCAGTTTTATTGTTGTTGTTGTTGTGCCGTCCCCAGGTGGGCCCGTTCACCACTCCAGTGATCACTATTACACTCCCCCTCACGGCCCCAAAGACGACCGAGGCTGGAGCTCTCACATGGACGGCTATGACATGATGGTGGGTGAATTTTCTGCTCGACAGCTTTGGCTGGCGTCACATTTATTTGACCCCTGGTGAAGAAAACCATCCAACCTTCAATTTTGGTTACATTTTTGTTTCTATTTCTCTTCCAAAGACCCTGAAAGCCTTGTCAGAATGCCTGGCATCATGATTTCTTCAAAAATACAGAAACATTTTAAATCAGAAAACTGAATAAATGCTCTGAGCTCTGCCAGAAATGTGAGCATTGACTGGTCTTTCAGCAAGAAAGTAAAAAAAGAAATTGACCAAAATTAAAGAAACAATGTTCTTCATGCCCATATCAGTCTGTGTGTCCCCGTGAAATTTGAAGGAAGGCGAAGTGTTGTCCTTTTGGCAAATGTTGGTTGTATTGCACGGTGCCATTAACTTTCATGCAAGTTGATTCATCAAAAATGGTAATTAAATTTTTTTTCCCATTCTGATTATGTTCTCCAATTACATTTTTCTTTTTTCAGTTTGAGCTTATGATACCGAAGTAAAATGTGAATTTTACTTCACATTTTACTTCGTGGAGTAGAAGTCCTGCTGACTTCTACTCCACCAGCAGGACTTCTACCAGCAGGAGTAGAAGTCCTGCTGGTGGGAGTACTGGCCCCCCAGTACTCCCACCAGCAGGACTTCTACTCCACTTGCACCCCGACTGGCTCTCACGTCTGAGACTGGCTCTCAGACGTGAGAGCCAGTCTGTAAAGACGTCACTCGTCTTTACAGTGAGAGCCAGTCATTTCTACGTCTATTAGCCTTAATGAAGATTAATGTCGTCACAACATTTAATGTTTTAAGGAAATTTATAAATTTCAGTAAAAATACAAGAAGTAATTTCTTTATTTGAATTTTTTATTTTTTTTTTGGTTGAAAAAAACAAAAAAATGTCAATTTGACAGTTGTAGGGAAAGAATTTAACGTTAAACTATTAAAGAAGCCGCAGGCACAAGTTGTAAATTTAGTTGTTTTCGTGAATATTGAGAAGTTTCAGGAAACAACTCTGGCCTCCAAGTCTGTTTTCAACGTTCCTTGAGGAATCAAAAATATTGAAATTATCACTGTGAATTTGTGAACTAAAGTGTCATTGATTGTTTTGGTTTCGTTTAGCACCGCGGCTCTGAAAAACCCGCCAACTACCACTCCAAGATTGATGCCGACATCGACTCCCTCACCAGTATGCTGGCCGATCTGGACAGCCACCCGCAGGACGCCAGCAACCAAGTACTGAACCAACTAGCACTGAATCTCTACAATAAGAGCGTTTTTCTTATTTTGAGTAAAACTAACCGTGACGTGTGCCTCCTCTCAGCTCTACGACAACGTGCCTTACAACAAATACATCTCAGGGGATCACTACAAGTCTGCGCTCCAGAGTGCAGCCACCACTCAGGGTCGGCCGTCCATGGGCTTCAACTCTCACCCCCAGAGTCCGTATCACCCGGCCCCTCCGTATCCCGCCGAGCACGCGGCCCCCCAGTACTCCCACCAGCAGGACTTCTACTCCACTTGCACCCCGAAGCCGTACCCGCAGCCCGTCCCGGCCTCCTACACCACCGCCTCCACCCCCACCGGGCCCAGGTTCAGCGTACAGGTCAAGACGGCGCAGCCCGTCACCTACTCGCAGACGGGGCGGCAGGCGGAGCAGGCCTACACCCCGCCCCCTCCCCGCCAGCACGTGTCTCCGCGGCCCCCGGCCCAGACCCAGATGGGTCAGCAGGGCTGGTACCCGCCGCACCCGTCCTCGCAGGTCCAGGAGCTGCACTCTGAGGGGGGCTACAAGGGCAACATCCCAGGGACCGGAGGAAGAGTTAACCAGGTCCCTCTGTCAAAGAGAGGGATAGAGAAGACCCAGGCGGCGCAGACATCGGCGCAGACGCCTTCCTATCAGTCCAGCAAGGTAAACACATCGACACGCTTTGGTCACGGCCTCACAGCTTGGGGAGTCGTCTAGTTCCTCACTAGATGAGATAACTGTCCAGATTTTTATTTACTGTAGAAGCTGAGTGATGTAGATTTTTTTTTTTTTACCTAATTTCATTTAAGTTTGTCCATATGTGCCCAAAAAAGCTATGAAGTATCCAATTTTTTTGCTTATAAATCAGTAGTAATTTAAGTGTTGATCTGCTTATCAATTTGTGAAATCTTAGCTAGATGTTTTGCACTAAAACGTCCTTTAAAGTTGAGATCTATAAATTCTGTCCCATTTAGTTCTGACGACTGGGGAACCTCTGGAGATGACGATGCAAAGAAGGATTTTACTGAAAATCTAAAATATTATGGACAATAATAATCATCCTCCTTTATTTGACTGTCATTGAAAACAGAATGTCTTCAGTCAGAGGCTTCTTCAAATTTGCTGCAATACAAACCGCTACAGGAGAGCTTTCCTGTCGACAGACTCCACCGTCTACAATAACTAAAGAATTTTAATTAATGGCTTATAACAACATTTAACTTTCCTTTGTATTTAATTGAATTTTGAGGTCGGGAAAGTCTGAAATTTCGACGTGAACGAAAAGCTAGTAGGAACCTTTTGATGATTTGAGTTTTATTCGGTTTCCTCTTTTCTCCAGCAGGGGGCAGCACCGTCGAGACCTGAGGAGGAGCTGGACCGGATAACCAAGAAGCTGGTTTACGATATGAACCACCCGCCTGCAGAGGACTATTTTGGTGTGACACATTTAGTTTTACAAAAGCAGAAAATGTCATTTTCTTGAGATATTTTTTTTTTATTTTTTATGTTTTCACTTTGACGCTTTTGTTGAAGCTTTAAGTTGCTGGTTTTGCGCTCAGGTCGCTGCGCTCGCTGCGGGGACAACGTGGTGGGTGACGGCAGCGGCTGCATCGCCATGGAGCAGGTGTTCCACGTGGAGTGCTTCACATGCATCACCTGCCACGCCCGGCTGCGAGGGCAGCCGTTCTACGCCCTGGACAAGAAGAGCTACTGTGAGAAATGTTACATCGTAAGTGAGGGAACCAGACAAGATCCGACCAGGAGGTTTATGTCTTAGTTGATCTAATCCTTCCGTCGCCTTTTGTTTTAAGAGCACGTTGGAGCGCTGCTCTAAATGCTCGAAGCCCATTCTGGACCGGATCCTGCGGGCCATGGGGAAGGCGTACCATCCTCGCTGCTTCACCTGCGTGGTCTGTAACTGCTGCCTGGACGGCGTGCCGTTCACCGTGGACGCCACGTCTCAGATACACTGCATAGACGACTTCCACAGGTACGCTCACGCCGCGGCACCGCTCAGAACATGGCTCTTCCAGCGGGGGGTTCTGACGTTTCGAAGCGCGTCTCTCTGACAGGAAGTACGCCCCTCGCTGCTCTGTTTGTGGCGAGCCCATCATGCCCGAACCGGGCCAGGAGGAGACGGTCAGGATCGTAGCTCTGGACCGCAGCTTCCACGTTCACTGCTACGTTTGTGAGGTGAGCCAGCTGTTGAATGCGTTTATGTGAATCGTCCTTTGTTTCAGGAGGGAATTGTAATGCGATAAAGAAAACGGTTCTCAAAATTAAGTGAATTTCAGACTTTCCCGACCTCAAAATTCAAATTTACAGTGGATTTTTGTTAATCAGTGAAAAAACAGGTTTTCAATAAGCTTGTAACAACGTCTGAATCTCGTAAGGGAGTTAAAATGTCTCAAAATAGTTTCAAATCAACCATTTTGCTGCACTAGAAAATGATCTGGAAGTGGATGGCAGCCAAAACAACCGCCTTAGGAACAGATGGCAAAATGCTAAAAGATCCCAAAGTATAACCACAGGTTACATTAGCTACTGTTGACTGAAAAGCGCTGCCTGCACAGTCAGAAAGAGACCGCACCGGTTTAACGTCCATGTGAGGCACGGAGGGACAATTTGAAAAAAGTACATAATCTATCCCACGGGCAAAGTAAATGTTGTAATTCTTATCCAAATTGTCAGAGTCGTTGTGGAAGGTTCTCCAGTCAGAGTCAGTCTTACAACAAATCTGAAACCTGAAACATGACAAAACACACCAGCAAATCCATCAAAAACTGGCTTAAGAAAAATAAATGGAAATCCTGTGCTGAATAAAAGTCCATCTTAGAGCTTATTGAGATGCTGCAGTTTGACTAGAAACAGGCTGAACATGCAGGAACCCCTGACAGCTAGAGGTGGGGAGTGGAACAAAACCTCCTCAGGCACCGGCAGACTGTTACAAGAAGCCTGAGCCTTTCTCCATCTTCTTGAATATTAATATTGGGTGTCCCAATTCTTCCATGACTGTAGATTTACATAAAAAAAAAACACCCATTTTAAATTAAGAAAAGCAACGAAATGTAAGCCAGAAACTTGAGTTTTATCCAAGTATTAATGGGGCAGATGAATATATTTGAGCTTGTATAACTTCAGCCTGATGTGGATTAGAGAAAGTCAACAATAAATCCTAACTTATAAATCTGCTTCCTGTGTTTAAAACCAACAAGAAGAGTCAGAGCGTATCAGTAAAAGGCCCAGAATTGATTGGACGTTTATGCCATGTAACGATTTAACTTGATGTTGACTGGAAGTGACTCAAATGCCCGTGTCCCTCAGGAATGCGGCCTCCTGCTGTCGTCTGAAGGCGAAGGTCGAGGCTGCTACCCTCTGGACGGGCACATCCTGTGTAAGAGCTGCAGCGCCCGACGCATCCAGGACCTCTCGGCCAAAATCTCCACCGACTGCTAACGGAGCTCCTAACGTCTTCAGCCTCCTCCTCTTTGACGCACCCAGACCCAGTCAGCGCGTTGTGATCGGCACAAACTCGTCCCCGCAGCGTTCAGACATCGTTATCGTTCCCCCCTCCCTCTTTGTTGTTACTGACAGTCGGTATTGCAGTGAATTCACACCGTTTTGCCGCTCTTGGTGTGTCGTTGATCATGTTTAGATTAGTACGACGGTGGCCTGACCTGCAGGCAGCTTGGGCTCCACTCTCCTTTGTTTTTTTCCATTTCGGTACAAATTATATCTCAGTTTTAGCATAATATCATCTCATGGGACTCGCACAAATTATGATAATCAGAAAAAACTACATTTTTGTTAAAAAAAAAAAAAAGAAACACAATCGAAGTACTGAAATGCCTCACAGTTTAAAAGCACAGAGTACAACATAATACTGTGATTGTACATATGGCACTGGTTTGTTTGTAGCTTTTAGAGCAGTGAATTTTGCTGTGAAGTAATTGACCTCATAGTACAAGAAATGTAGACGAGATGAATGTGCAGTTTAAAAACAACCAGTTTTCACTCCTTAAGCTTCTATAGAACCCTAAATCGCTCCAGGTCGGATCGTTTGCCCTCGCAGGTTTGTGTCATTTAGCTCCTAAAGTGATCTTGGATGTTTTAAGAAACGTTTTGTTTTTTTTTTGTGTGTGTGTGTGTGTGTGTTTGATGTTGTTTTGTTGCTGCTTTTGCCTGTTACATTAGAAATGGAGGTGCAATGACAAATGCTTCTGTCTTCCAAAGGAAACAGGGCGAAGGTCACTTCTGTAAAGCCTCACGAGTCCAACGATGTGCCATTAAGAGCAAAACCCGCTCGTCTAAAACTATTTCTACAGAAATTTTAAAAATTTTACCCAATTTGTAGGGGTTGAAGGGCGTTTCTTTTTTTTTTTTTTTTTTGTTAGGATTGATATAAAAGTTAATCAAGAACTTATTTCTCCCTCAGAAAGACTTTATTCCAGGACTAAGTGCTGGTGAGGTTGTTTATCCTTGCACTACTTGGCAGCGACAGTATTAATTGTGCTTTGCACCGCTCCGAGCCAGCCTTTTGTGGGAAAGAAAAAAGTGGAATCTGCTTTTTAAGTGGTGTGGAAAACACGCCAGCTCCAGCCTGGGCATGCGCCAGCAGGAGACTCTCAGCAGGATAACCGAGGTTTCATTGCAAAATATATCATACGAAATACACTCCAGAATGGTAATGCTTCATTCTAATTCTTCTAAAATCACATAACATATGAATTATTACAGTTATAAAACCTATAACTGTAATTATCTGTAATGGATTTAGTAATAATTTTTAACTAAACTTGCTTATTCAGAATATTATTGCCTTTTTGTCGCTCCGCTTAGCGTGACACTGGTAGCAGAAATAGTCAGGATATCTGCACATGTAGCTAGCCTGTAATCAGCTACCTTTATGGTAATAAAAGTCTGTGCTGCCCGGTTTACACAGCATAACTGATTGTTTAGATA
>CAEGAE010089301.1:0-64143 GCA_903067095.1 Girardinus metallicus | reverse complement strand
GCTCCCAGGCCTCTGGTAGAGGACCCGAGCTCAGAGGATGAAAGAGACCACCCGCAGAGGGTGAGAAGGGAATTTTTTTTTTTTTTTTATGGAAAGGAGGGGATTGTCCTATGATCTGGAAATTTCAGTCTTCTTACTAAGGATTTAATCAGTAAGAAGACATTAGATCAAACTTCTAGTTGAGTAACAGCAGCAGGTCGAGGAAGACAAAGATCAAAGCTGAAATACGTAAACATGAAGATCTGTTGAATTAAAGTCACACTTCGCATATTAAACCGTGACGTTTATATCAACCATTTTTCCTTCAATGAGGAAACTGTGCACAGTTACAGCTTCTGCTTCATGATGATCTTATCTGCATACAGTTGAACATGTGGATCGAGTTGATGTGGTTTGTTCTTTCTGGCTTCATGAAAACTGACTTGGCCTCAGAGACTATTTGTAAAATGAGAATAATCAGGGTTTTTTTTTTTTTCATTGCTGCCAACACGGAATATCCCACCGTCCCCTTCTGAGACTCCCCCTTCATAGATGCAGCACAGGGCAGATTGTTCCTAGGAGCCATGTCTCACTGTGTCCTGATGCAGTCCAGACAGCGTTTATATTGAATCATATTCATAACTGTGTGGCAGGTTTGCAGCAGAGTGGGGGCATCTTCCAAGAAGCAAACATGAGACTGGTAGTCTCTCTGCCTCCCTGGCAATCGAAGCACTTAATGTTGTACTAGACCACACTGTTCTTTCTAAGATCCTTGAATACATTTTACTTTTAACGTGAGATTATGTTTTCACAGCCGAGGTGAATCTGTGTAATTCCATATGATGCAACTGGGTGTCTTTTTTTTTTTTTTTTTTTTTTTCCAGAATAGAAGACGAGCTACGTTGCAGGTGTAAATAAACTAAAACTAGTTTTGTAGTAACTTGTATGAAACCAAATTTTTCACCAAAGACTAAACTGACATATTCCTTGTCTGAATCTATGTGCTTACAGCCCAGAATCTGCTGACAGCTCCTCCTTTGACGTGCAGCTGGGTGACATAATCCTCACCGCCACCGATGGGCTGTTCGACAACATGCCCGATTATATGATCCTCCAAGAGCTGAAAAAACTGAAGGTAAGTGACGAACATTACTGCTGCCGAGTCTGAATCCAGAAGACAAACTTAACGCTCACTTCTTCTTCTTTTTTTTTTCTTTTTCCTTTCTTTTTGTTCTTTTTTTTGCTTCCTCAGAACTCAAACTATGAGAGCATTCAGCAGACCGCCCGCAGCATCGCAGAACAAGCTCATGTACTGGCATATGACCCCAACTACATGTCACCTTTTGCACAGTTTGCATGCGACTACGGACTGAATGTGAGAGGTAGGTTTCCTTACACCTAGTTTAAAGATACAGTATGTACAGTTAACACAATTTCAGTGTGTGCAGAGTCAGACTGCTTGGAGACAGTATTGGTTGGGTTATTATATTTCATGAGTCAGGCAAAACTCACGTCAACCAAGAATGCTTCAAAACAACCTTACCTTCCTGTAAGGGATAAGAAAGAATGAGAATATCAAATGAAAGTTGGTGTACTGCCTACAGACTAAATGAAGAAGAAAACTGGGAGTGGTACAGGAGTCTGAGTCATTTTACCAGGAGTAGGATAGGACAGGAATTTTTGTTTTTACTTTGGATCAGGATTTAAATGGGAAAAGTGTTTTATTTTCTCTTTTCTGTAGGAGTGAGATTGGACAGGAATCTCTCTGTCAGAAATGCGTCTAAAAGTTAAATATTACTGGCCCTGGAGTTTGAGGCCCCCTGATCTACATTACTACATTAACTGAGGCGTCCAATCACTGCTGGTGTTTCCTAAACATTCATAACAATAGCTCTGAAGAACCTTTGCTACACTCCATACAGCCTTCCTGTTATCTGCTCAACTCTGTAGCTCCCCCATTCAGCCTTCCTGTTATCTGCTCAACTCTGTAGCTCCCCCATTCAGCCTTCCTGTTATCTGCTCAACTCTGTAGCTCCGCCATTCAGCCTTCCTGTTATCTGCTCAACTCTGTAGCTCCCCCATTCAGCCTTCCTGTTATCTGCTCAACTCTGTAGCTCCCCCATTCAGCCTTCCTGTTATCTGCTCAACTCTGTAGCTCCGCCATTCAGCCTTCCTGTTATCTGCTCAACTCTGTAGCTCCCCCATTCAGCCTTCCTGTTATCTGCTCAACTCTGTAGCTCCCTCAGTCTAAATGAACCACAGTTGTATCACTACTTTGTGGAAAACAGTTACTTAAAACATCTCGCCAAAGCTAAAAATAACATTTTTCACATTCACACTGAAGAGTGTTGTCGACACTGCTCAGTATTGTACGTTTACTTTCACCAGTCAGGGGCAGTTAATCTAAAATTGGCCGTTTTCGATCCTCTGCTGATTTCTGCGTGCAACATGAGTCGTGTCTTTTCCAGAGAAAAGGCACACAACTTTAACATTAACATTTGCTCTTTGTGATGGCTTAGCTTAGACATATTTTTTTAGCACCATCCTAACTGTTTTTTTTTTGTTTTTTTGCAGGAGGAAAGCCAGACGACATCACAGTACTGTTGTCCATCGTGGCAGAATACACGGACTAGAACCTGCTTGCCGGGACGTCGCTAATCTGCCTCTGGAAGTGATGAACTGCTTCGATTCCTGCTGGCCAGGATGTAGGTTTGACATCTGATGCTTCCTCCACATCTACAGGACCCACTCTACCGAAGAACCGCCCCAACGCCCCCAACCCCCTTTTTGTTCTCCCATGAAAAGTACCGCCAGCGAGAGGTCAAATTATGCAACCGAGAGGCCGAAAACACACTTCTGTCTCAGTTGGACTGTTGGCATCTTTGTAGTTTTCCACTGCTCACTTGCTAATCCCCTTGCCAAGGATCAGTAGTCATTGGTTGGAGATGAAGCATCCAGTTTGAGGTCAAGTCCCTCTCTTTCCTGATGGGAGGCCGAGGCCAGGATGTAGCCAACGGCTGCCGCCCGAGTCTCCATAAGGGAATAAAAAGTTCTTAGGCGTACAGAAGGGAATGGCGGCTTTAGGGCTCAATAACCAAGCTGCATTTTGTAGATGTTTCAAGGCCTCTGTGGAACATTCTGGAGTGCTTTCTAGGAGCATGGAGCAAAAGTTAAAACAAGACTGTGTGTTCAGAGTCTACAAAAAAAAAAAAAAAAAAGACACAGCTTATGTGACAATAATGCACCTGTCGGCAGGCTTGTCTTAAAGATTTCACATCGACGAGCGGCAGCTGCCTTTTTCTCACAGGTGCGACTGGAGTCTAGCGCATGTTTCGTTACTGAGCGGGACGGAGTATTTATAGTCAGAAAGCCTCTTCGGACGTATAACACGCACATTATTTGTCAAACCGATGTCCTCCCTTTAATCTTACAGCTGCTGGTGAAGTCTTGACAGTAATTTTGTGTGAAGCGTGTATGGATGCGAGTGTGACGGGTGACTGGTGTTGTTGAGTTGGATGTCAAGGCGCCGGACTAACTCCACATCCACTGGACTTAATGGGTCTGGCAGCCTTAAACGCACACAGCAAACAAAAAAAAAAAGAAAGAAAAACAAAAAAGTAGAAGTTGGTCAGGTGACCAAAACATATTTTTGTAACTTTGTTCGGTGTGATTGTTCGCTGCTTCAGCATAGCTTAAGCTGTCGTTCAGTTCCCCCCCCCTCCCGTCTGCTGTGGGTTTTAATAGAGATGGGCGTCGTGTTTCCATTGCACCACAAAGATTTGCACTAGGTGTGTTTCTGCGACTTTCTGCCTACACTTAGTAAGATGTCACTGTAAGGTTGAGATGTTTTTATGACGTGCCTTGTATCAGGAGATGATGATACTGGCAGACATGTCCTCTATTAGTCACTCAACTGAGCACAGAGCCCTAAAACTGTAAAGTAGCCATAGAGATGGAACAGCTCTGCTGTCTAAAGATATTCTTTTTTTTTGTTTCGTTTTCTTAAAATCTACCACAGTGTTTAGGTCAGGATGTTGGGACTAGTGATGATCCCTGCTTCGGAAAACCGTCCCTGTGAATTTCTTTGTCATTGTTTACAACCTGCACTAATGAAACAAATTTTTTATTTGATATTTCCCCTCCCCATACGCTGGGGCTGACGATAAGGGCTGCAGAATCGGGTGTGTTAAGAAGACGACAGAGGCGGATCCAATTGTGAAAGTATAAATGTTGGACAATCTCAAGCTGTTCACTTCTCCCAGTCATCTGGCTCATGACTCACACCTGCACCGACGCTTTTCCTCTTGGTCTCATCTTTCAAACACACTTGGTCGACCGGAGCGTGTTCATACGGTGTACAGTTAAATGCAGATCTGAGTTCTGTGGGGAAAATTTGAAATCTGTAAAATATTTAAATAAAGATGCTATTTATTTAGAATGTTTCGACTGCATTCTGTTTACAAAAGTTGTTTGTTTTTACTAGTATTTTTTTATTTTTTAGTAAACCCTCCGGGCTGTTGCTATGGATCAACAGGATAACATCAAATCCAGGAAACATTTTGTACAACATGCATCCTCCAACATTCGGGTGTGGCAGCCTTATGTTAACATGTTTCCACAGACAAAACTAAGAGCAGCTGCCGTGTCGACGACGTCACGTACCAGAAAAGAAGCTTGGTAGAAACTGTTAATGTAACGCTAAATATCTCAAGTGGCAGATTGATACTGGGTTTAGCATTCTGATTCTGTGGAAACGTCGCCTTGTTTCGAGCAGGAATCACAAGTGCAGAAGAATGACTTGTGTAATCTCTCACAGTGAAGGGCTTCTCGGGTGGTTGTCATCAGTGTTTTCCTCATCGCTGTAACAGGCCAGGACAGGCAGCTGGGCAGCACAACCATCTTCGTCTTGCTGAGAGGACAAGGCGCTGAACAGCAGGGAACGGACCTGACGGGGGGAAAATAAAACCGTTAGCTGGTAACATGTTGGAGAATGTCCTCAAAATGCTTCTAAAACTGCCCAAAACTAATTCTGCCACTTGCATTACAAAAACACTCAAGAGTGGTAAAAATAAATAAATAAAAGATCCAGTCTTTTGCCACATTTTGCCGGTCAGTGTAGCAGTTTGATTGGATCGTAGATGTTTAAATGTATTGACAGCCGTAGTTTACATGTAGGAGCAGCAGAGAGGCATGTAGAAATGGTTCCAACCACAACTTTACATAAGAGCAAGAGAGGGAAGTCAGTGGTTTGGGCCTTACTTGTCTCCTAGTTACCCTGATTTGCATCTGTCAGAGCTTTGACGGTTTAGGACCAGAAAAGCTGCAAGTTCTGATTTTGTGTTATTAAAGTTTGAAAACATGAAGAAGCCTCTCTGACTTCCTTCTCCGATCTTCCAAACAAACTAGCTGGAAATGCAGATTCTCTTAAGCTTCAGGCTGAGCTCTGCACATTCAAAGTCATTGATCAGCCATTGCTTAGTGACTAATTTTACTTAGTCACTAAGATTATATAACTACAAAAGAAAAAAAACAACATTCTTAAAATGGGTGTGTGGATTAATACTGGATATGTGATGGAGCAGGTTAAACAAAAAAGCTTTTATGTAGTACTCTACAAATAGAACCTTATAATGGAATCGAATCACTACAGTTTTATCTGTATACGGCCAAATTACATGAAGATAAAAATATGTTCTTCAATTCCAAATAAGTTCTCTTTGAATGCAGAGACATATTCATACTTATTCATATTTCAACAGCGTCTTTCTATCAACACGTTTACGTCACAGCCGGCCCTTTAAAGGGGCAGTTTCATGTAAAAATCTCTTTTGAGCTTTACATCATGTTATACAGTTATTCCCTCATCAGAAACATACTTGGAGTGTTGCTTTGATTCTTTCATGCAAATTTAAGAAATCCTTTAATCTCCATGGCAACTATTCAGCTGTACGAAACGCCTGGGTGGACCTAGCGAGACGCAGAGCTGCAATTAGCAAAGACCTGGTGGAACTGAGCATCTGCTGAGCTGATTATAGGAGCTACTTCTCAGTGAAACACTGGTAAAAACATTAAAGTGTTAATAGATTAGCCAGGCGGAGCTTCAGAAAGAGCAGGAGTTTCTTAAAGAGACAGAGGCCCAATTTCAAGGCGTTAAATCAGGAACGCCTCTTTTAAGTCATGTTTGATATATACAGGTGAATTTATAACAAGTGAAGCTAACACAGTTACTTGACTATGCTATAAAGCGGCACTGTGTGGTTGGAAAACGGATAGTACCTCCCCTTTAATGACTTTCTTGATCTTGATGTGGCCCATAACAAAACAAAGAGTTAGACATCTCTGTGACAGAGGCATCAGAGTAAATGCAGGAGAGAAACTTGAACAGAGGTGAGGTGAGGAATTACAGCCATAGGTCAAACGCCTCCATTATGGTCCAAGTAAAAAGAAAAATATCACAACGAACTGAAATCTAATCGAGCAGGAAGCGCTCGTCACCTTAGCGGATGCAGGGCTTGAGGCGGAGCTGGTACATTCCTGGCTGTCTACACTGAGGCAGGTCGGCTCCCTGATCTCAGGGAGACGCATTGCACCGGGCCAGCTGATTACGGGGCTGCCCTGGCTGGATGGAATCAGCTCATCAGGAACGGTGTAAGTCCTGCTGCCTGGTCCCTGAGACACAGGCTGAGCTGGGGAGCTTACGCACCTGAAAACACCACAGGATACATTTAACTCTTACTAAACAGTCTGCCCACGCTGCGTAACTGCTAAATTACTGCTTTTACGGAGAACTATCGCGTGGAGTCTGACTCATGTGGATCATCACTGAGCCCGGTGGGGACAGGCGCTGGTTAAACTGGAAAAGTGTGACGAGGTACGTGGAAAGTAAGGAAGATGTCCAACAAGTTAATGACAGAGCAAAGGCCAACAAGAAACCAGTCACTGGCCTGCGACTGTGTTGAAGTGCAGCATTTTAAACAGTGCAAGGAATAAAACACCCCTGCGCATTGTGAAACTTGTAACTGCGATGTCGTTCCTGGATAATCCGACGTCAATACTGGTTTAGCCACATTTTCCCCAGATTTTCTAGAAAAACTGAAGACATTTTGAGATAATCCTCGGAAACTTTCTGGTAAAAAAAAAAAAAACATGAGAATGTCGCAGTTTGGAAAGTCGAAAATTTGCTAGAAAAAAACTAAACTCAACCAATTTTGAGATTAATCAGAAATTTTCTAGAAAAAAATTATTTTAATATCTGGAAATTTCCAAGTCAAAAAAATTATAATTTATAGCAAATTTTCTACTGTTCAAACTCAGAGATTTTTGTTTTTTTGTTTGTTTGTTTTTTTCAAAAAAATTTCTGAGGTTGATCTCAAAACTTCGAAGTTTTTTTGGCAGAAATTTACTCTTACTGGGCTGCACAGTGGTGCAGTTGGTAGAGCTGCTGCCTTGCAGCAAGAAGGTTCTGGGTTCGATTCCCAGCCCAGGGTCTTTCTGCACGGAGTTTGCATGTTCTCCCTGTGCATGGTGGGTTCTCTCCTGGTACTCCAGCTTCCTCCCACAGTCCAAAAACATGACTGTCAGTTTAATTGGTCTCTCCAAATTGTCCCTAGGTGTGTGTGTGTGTGTATGGTTGTTCGTCCTGTCTGTCTCTGTGTTGCCAAGCGACAGACTGGTGACAATGTCCAGGGTGATCCCGCCTCCTACCCGGAACGTGGCTGGAGATAGGCACCCCCACTAAGGGACAAGAGTGTCATGAAAATGGATGGATGGATTTACTCTTACTTTTTTTTTATTTCTATCTCTGATGGCCCTAATTTGCCGTCGTAGAAGACCTGAATTAGATGTTGTGTAATATCAACCAGCTGGAGTCAGAAAAGAGTGAGGCGGCTACCGGCAGAGCGGGCTAGCGCAGAGGAGCTGAGCGGATTACACAGCATCTCACTGGCAGGCTTCTAACCTACGCTTGCCCTAGTTTCTCTCTCACAGACACTAGACCGGCTGCAGTAACGCCACACCCTATTAGGGCGCTAAAAACAGCCAAAGAGGACAACGAGACTCGGTGGAACGCCAAGAGTGAAGGTCAGACAAAGTCAAAGAGTGAAGACTGATTTACAGAATCTGGCAAAAGTGTTCAAACCCCTTCAAAGTCACATTGTATCACTTTGCAATCATAAACTTGAACGTAATTTTATTGCTACATCAATATAGGAGGGTTGTAGTAATGATGAAGTAGACAGAAAAAAAAAAGTTCTTAAACGATTCTGGAAAGTGTGGCACATGTATTCATCCCCCTAAAAGATCAAGTTCAAGGTGTGTGGTTAGTTTTGTATATTCTCTTTGACGTACAGATTTTGAAAACCAGCAAGCGGCGCAGATGTGATGAGGACAGAATCTGCTCAGAATAATGTCAAAAAAACACAAATCTGATGGACACTGGGTTGTTCAGTCAGTGGTTTGACTGACACTACTAAAACCCGGAGCTTGTTACCTGGGTGTTTTTGGGGTCAGGGGTTCGGTTGGTTGAGAATGGTCCCTGCTGTCAGAGTCAGTCACAGTGGCCAGCAGCACAGTGGCCTCAAGGACCATGTCCTCCACAGAGAAGCACACAGGCCTGCAGACAGGGACAACTTTACCACAGCCAATCAAATAGTGAGAAAACTGCTGAAACCCAGCAGTCGGAGACAAAGAGGTTTTTGAAATGGCCTAGTAATACCTCCTAACAGGTGGTGTATCTGCAGATATGGTTGCAAATTAATCTAAACAGCATGATGAGACTTACTTTCCTGCTGCATCGAGGTAAACCGACACTGGAAGGCTGCGAGACTCCGCAAAGGACAATATTCCCTGGAAAACAGAACAATCGACTCAGACACGCTCCTCTGTGTGCATGCCATGACTGTAGCAATAGCATAACCTACGAAGAAAGAGCAGAGAAAGGCAACGAAAAAGCATCAATTCTTGAAATTGTGACTAACTCAGACTCAAAGCTTAGTCTCCCAGATTGCAGAAGATGTCGAGGCTGGATAACGAGGAGAGACTCCCAGCGGGGGGTTCAACAAACATTCCAAGACATTAAGGGGACAAGAGTGGTGAAGGGTAATGCAGGTCAGGCCTCGCTAACTGGACCAGAACAAAGAATGTCGCTTCAGATTCTCAAATGACACGTGAACAGTTGCTCATTCGTAAAAATAAAACAACCATGACAGACCAAGCCGTCTTTCTATAATTTTCCTGTTTAGGAAATGACGACAGGCATCTCCTAGATTCTGTGTTTTATAGTTAACTCAAGTTACTGAGACAACAACTTGAGTTTAGTCGGTTTGGACTGAAGTACTGGATTGTGCAACTGATTCCTTTTTGTCATGTTTCAGTGAGGTGGTGCGTCACTATTGCATCTCTATTTGAGCTAAAGCTACGCATGAAAGTAAATGGGACATTTTGCTACTGGATCGCCGCCTATATCCTGAAGCAAGAAATACTGCCACCTGCAGGTCTGAGTTGGTACCTCTTAAGCCAAATGTTTTTGATCATTTTTGAGAAAAATTTGCAATAAATTCACAATTATGCCTTAGCACAACGGACACTAGAAATATCACCTCTGACACAGAAAAGCCCCTGGTGAGCCAGACACACACATGCTGTAACTCTGCAGAACATAAACACACAAATCCAAGCTACACACGATGTACTCGGGTGACAAAATAAAACCGTATGAAAATAGCTCACGTACTCTCAGCTCCTTCAGACAGAAGGTTATGTCCGAGTCCAGCCCGATCTGGAAGGAGTCAAACTCGTTTGGGTGTAAGGACATCTCCGTGTACGTCGTCTTCGCTGGACCTGTCACACAAATACATCCAAGTCCTTCGGTGACATATTAAGGAAACCGAAGGGGGGGCAGGCCCTTTCTGTCTGTGGAACAGCTTGCCATGTAACTTTGTCTCGATGTCTCTCTGGACGCTTATAAAAATCTATTTAAAAACTTCAGAGAGTAAAGCTTAAAGGAGCAGTATTTTTTTTAGATATACATCATATTATAAAGTAATTCCCTCATCATAGTGATTTTTTTCATGCATGCTTGAGAAATCCTATAATCTCCCATGGCAACCATTCAGTTGTGCAAAACCTAGCTCCGCCTTCAAGGACAAAGCTCCTCCTCCCTCCAAGCTGCAGTTTCCAAGCTTCTGGGCTCCCGCCTCACAGAGCAGCCCTCCCCTTTGCTCCCCCACTCAGCTCCTTCAGACTAGCCAGCAGTAATTAGCAAACACCTGGTGGAACTGTGTATCTGCTGAGCTCATCAGAAGAGCTGCTTCTGAGGGAAATGCTGGTAAAAACGTTGTTAAAGAGTCGTTAGAGGAGCCATGTTGTGATGACTTCCTAAAGGCGGAGTTTCAGAAAGAGCAGGAGTTTCTTAAAGAGACAGAGGCCCAATTTAAAGGCGTTAAATTACAAAGTCAAATTTCTTTTAAGTCATATTTGACATGTAGTATTTTTTTATAACAACCGAAGCTAACTATTTGATTGTACTATAAAAATGACACTATGTAACTAGAAAGCACATTGTACTGCCCCTTTAAACTACTCTTTCATTTCAGTAGCATAATCCTACACTGAACATTTCTGATCAAAATCATCCCTGACACAACTATCGTTACCACTTGCTGTAAATCGATATTTCATTTAACCCACGACTTCATCCTACGTTTCACAGCAAACCCACTTGGAGTGTTTGTTACAGAAACACTCAGTCATATTTTCTTTTGACCAAAGCACATGATTCCTGCTAAGAGAATGCCAAATGTTTATGTTTGTCATGGTAGGACTGAAAAGCCTTCTTCCTGGTCAGCCTCCCAAAACAACCAGCTGGCCTGTAAATAGAGTCTAATGGTCGTCATGGAGATGCGGTAATCCAAGATGCCAGTCGCTGCTCTGGTTCTCTTAACAGTGAATAGGTGAACTTAGGTGCTTTTACTTCACTTACTGTCCTGCTCACTCTGGGTGGTGGCAAGAAAAACATGGATCTTCATTTAGGCTAAGAGAAATTAGCTTCTTTTTTCTTCCACAAGGAAAAAGAAAATTATAAATGAATAAGTAGAAGTTCAGAGTAACTCTGAATAACTTAAAAAAAAAAATTTCTATTAAATTAAAAATAAATGCTAGATAAATTTATTATGGGGGGAAGCAACTGTCCATGTCTGTATGTAGATTAAATCATCATGCCAAAACTGTCGCAACTTTTATCACGTTCTGTCATTCTTTAAATTTAAAGTAAATTTAGATTTAAAGTCAGCACACCTTTTCCGTCCTGCTGGTAATTTCTGAGAGTGACTTTCATCGGAGTGACGGACAGAGTGATTTCTTCCTGAAACAGGGGAAAGTGCACCACCATGTCCGCAAGAAGCCTGCAGGAGCGAAGAGCAAAACAGATGCAAAAATCTCACAGCTTCCGTTCAATTGACTCATTGCCAATTTCAAAATTGTCTGTACTTTAAGCAGTTTCAAGTGTATTTTAGGACATATTCAGATTACCAACAGGTGGTAATAGAAGAAATTGTTTTCTATTACACTGACCAATAAAAGAGTCTAATGGAAAAGAAAAAAAAAATCATAGGAACCTAATAAAAATGAGAGGATTAAAACAAGTTTTAATGGTTTCGAATTAGTTTAGTCACAGATGTATTAATGTCAAATCTTCTGTGCTGATTTCAAAGTAAAAAGTAGCATAAACTGTGTTACAGAGAGATAGGTATAAACTTGGCCTGCAGACACGGACTGATGAAGGGATCCAAAGGGATAAACTGATCAATTATCCAACGCTAACCTGGCAGGAGCCTTCAGCACATTGGGACAGAGACGTGAGTCAAACGCAGCCTGCAGAGCCTCGCTTTCCTGGAAATGTATGTTGTGGGTTTTAATGATGCCTAGAACAGCAGACAGGAGGTGAAAGGAGCACACTGCCACCAGGTGTCCACAACACGCAACACGTCGTGTGCAGCAAAAGAAACAGGTTCGGCACACTTTCTTTTTTATTTCTGTCAATAGCTACAAAACAAATACAGACAGGTTTTCTTTTATTTGTGTAGAATTAGATTGTTGTCCCAAACGCAGTGTTTCCTACCATGTCTGCAGAAAAACTGGATTATCACTCGGTCAGTGGCAGCGCTGACTGATATGTGACATCGCTTCACACTGCGTTCAATGGAGGCCAGACACCGAAACAGTGGCAGCACCGACTTAAAAGCAAACAAGAGGAGTTCAAATTTTCATCTTCATGATTATAGAACTGCAAGATTGTTATGACATATACAGAATAAACTTGTCTGGCATTTATTCCTTAAAAATAAATGCCAGGAACCCCCCATTTAAAGTGCTGGGAATCCTAAAGAGACGATGACATTTTTTTGTACTCACACAATTTGATGGGTTAAAAGCTACACAAATTCAAATTCAAAAAAACAAAAAAAAAAAACATTACAAAGGAACAAGAATAGGTATATCCCTGCATATATAGTCCTACATAGAAATATAGGAATAATGAATCATTTAGATATACGACCATTTAAATAAAATCAGATAAAAATAAGTCCTTGTTTGACTTGTCTAAGAACAACAGCTTCTTTTAAAGTCGTGGAAATGGTAAGGAAACATTAAAGTAGCTCTTTTAATACTTCCACAAATCACAGACTATTATTAAGCAGGCTGGATTTACCTTCATAACCAGTTTGCATTTGATTGCTTCGCTGCCCTGCTTTGATGCTGATTCCAAGCTGTACTGCTGGAAGAACATGGGCGAGAACAGGAAGCAGCCATATGCAGAATGAGCGGAGTTGACTGATCTCAGTGCCAGCTTTGGAAAGAGAGACAAAGACAACACGATGAGGACAAAATGTGAAGCTCACCTAAAACAACCTGGAAGGAAAGCTGGTCAGAAATGGTCCAGGGAATGTATTCTGCATTATGTAAAGCTTCAACATATGACACTTTTTAGGAATGAGTTAAGTAAAACCTCTAAAGTTTGAGCCTAGTTTTAGTTAGTATTTCTCACCCCTTTGACCATGGGGTCCAGCCAAAGCTCATTTCCAATGCGTGACAGCGCATGAATAGCCTTACCAAGGGCTGTGAAACAAACATAGTTTATAATTAGCACTATAATCCGATACATTTTTAGAAAAAATATATAAAATAAAATCACAATTTTAACGCTTTTTCTGTCTTTAACGACCCCCAGCAACTGCGATTTCCAGATAGGTGTTGAAGATATAACTTTAGCAAAGTTAAGTTCAACTTCGCCAGGCTACTGCTTAAATAAAATGTATAAAAATTCATGTTGAAGTAAGTTATTTAAAAAATAAATAAATAAATAAATTCACATATATTTTTCCGTGTAATTACAACCTTTCACAGAGTTCCCTTCAATGACGCAGTTCATATTTACGACCTAAGCTAAGCTAGCTGGCTAACTGTTTCTAAAAGCGTGCAGACGTAAAGAACTCCTGAGGTCTGCGAACCACACAGTGTGTTCCGTAGACAGGCAAAATCTGAGAAACAAACTAAAAATGTACGAAATGTAGTCACAGACCAAATAATGACAGTGAATGCAGAAGGCGGTCATATTTTTACATTAACACACACGTCATCATTAACTCTATATCTTAGTGTTATTTCAGCACATTCGGTCACTTTAAATTTAGCCCGTAGCATAAATTGAAAGTGAAAAACATTGAAAGAGACCAGGGGAAATCTGTGGCATAAATTTATGGTTTTTATTAACACAAATCAGTAACAACACCCACTACTATGCATCAGAAACAGTGTGTTAAATTCTAGTATTTGCCATCTGGTCATAATTATAATTTTTGGAACAGAAGAATGGAGACACTTCTGAATCAACAATACAGTTGATAAAGTAAAGGCAGTGACGGAAGTGTAGTTTAATTTCTCAAGACATCAAAATGCTGGATTGTAATGATTTCCTTCGTAGAGGTTATAGATCTGAAAGCAGCACCTTTCATGCTTCTGGAACTTTTTCACATCACAACATATTTTATCGTATTTTACATTATGCAATTTTGAGGTGAAAGAAAAAGATGTTTCTGAAAGTTTCTTTGAGTAAAAACCTGAAAAGTAGGCCGTCCATGTACAGCTTAATCTCAAAATATTAGAACGTCCCGAAAAATTACATTATGGAAATGTATTCCTACATATGTAGTCCTATATACAAATATAGGAATAATGAATCATTTAGATATACGACAATTTAAATAAAATCAGATAAAAGTAATTTAAGCACCATTTTAAGTTATTTTAACTTTAATAAAAATTTAAATACATCAGTAGACCAGTTAAACTTCCATTTTTATCAAAACAGTGGTTAAAATGTGGGGATAGAGCAGACTAGTCCTTTGTGACTTGGTGGTTTGAGCGTTATACTTTAAGTCAGTTTACAAATACATATTTGACTCACCCTCTGCACATCTGTTAGATTCAGAAGACATGCAAATGAACTTAATGAGAAATTGGTTTCAAACACTAGAGAACTTGCATGAACTCAGGGAAGATGCTGCTGCTGGGTCACCTTGTCAAAATGCCGCCAGACTTGTTTTTTTAAGACGTTTCTTTTTCCAGGTGCTTCACAAGTGCAACTTTGCTTCCTCGTCATAAGAAACAATCCCAACAATTCCCGTCGCAGGTCGTCGATATCTGCTCGGTGCGATGTCGTCAGCGTGGCAAAGTGTGTCCAGTCCTGAAACGTGACTCTTTTCAACTAGCTTCCAATTACCAAGCAGAGGTCAGACATGCTTTCATGCGACATGTGTTCGCATTCCTAACGTGAAGCAAATAGTACCACACGGGCCACTCGGTTTACACACTTTATTGAGCAACATGTCCAATATACATTGCATTGACACAAAATGGAACAAAACACTAAAAAAGAAAGAAAGAAAAAAATAAACCAAACAGCAACCTACAAGAAACAAATAGCGGCGCCCTTGGTGGATTACCTGGACACATTACCATTTTCAGAGGGTATTGCTTAATGACGTTTCAAAACGCACCGCATCTGTGCCAATACAGTGAACACCGGTCAGAGGAGGTTATGGTGGGTCGGAAAGGTTCTCAAGTGAAAATGGTAATGTCGAAGCAGTGATGTGACCATTATGTCTGCATAAATGTATGAACTATACATGTCACGAGCGGCCAGAGCGCACAAACAGAGGTTTCCTATCTTAAACACAACCTTAACTCCTTGACGTCTGGTCAGCTGTCTGAAGTGTTCCTCACAACGGATGTTAATCATGGCTATCAGTCTGTCACTAACCAGAATAAGCTTTTTGAAGTTTTGTTTTGTTTTTCTTGGTTGTGCTCAGTGAAATATGGAGAACGTGTCTAAACTTTACTGGATTTTAACATCTCCAATCATGGAACCCAACAATGTTCCATGATGACAATAAAAACTTTAGACAGAAGAAAGGAACAGAGATTTATGCAACAATCTAAATCCAGATGTGAATGTGATTTAATCCGAACACTAATGAAACCAAAAGCGCCGTGGAAAAACACAACCACTAATCCAACGGAACAATGGAGCCTCTAAAATCACGAGCCTTTCCTCAACAGAACAAGAACTCGACCATAAACCCGCTCAAATTAGCTGTGTGTCAAACATGAGGTAAGAACCAGTTCACCACATGTAGAATATTCACAATCTAAGCTGCTTCTTTTTTTAAAATCTGGCCATGATTTATTCCAAATCTGAGTTTACGATCACTCACGGACGACTCTAGGGATCCGCCTCACTGGCTGCCAATCGACACCGTCATGAAGCCTGATCCTGAGAAGTTGGCACAAACCTTCCTGTACCATCTGCTACAGCTCACCGAGTTAACGTATCATTAAAAAGAAGAACTCAAATTAATGTGTAGGTTGTACAAAAAAACAAAAATCCCAACAAAGAATGAACAACAATAGAGCTATCTAAGTGGACTATGCACATTGGAGGGGCATGGCTTTGAACATCTCTAACACGCGCCGGTATTAGAAGAAAAACACCATCGGGAGGCAGTTTCTCAGGAAACGCGTACAAACCCCTAAGGTCGCACTAAAACTTCTCCTGTTTCTTTAAACAAAGAGCCAACTGTGAAAAAGTGACGCCAACAAAAAGGCAACGGTGATTCGACGACAGGTTGGGAAAAAAAAAATCAATCACACCCACTAACAAAACGTGTCGGGTCGATGACAATCGGACCGGGGTTGGTGACAGGAGGACGAACGGGCGGCCTAATGAGGACAGGCTTTTGTTTTCGGTCTACACAATCTAAATTGCATAAGAAACCTGGTATAAAGTAGAAACTGTTCAGCAGCAGATAAAAAAGCAAGTTCATTTACAGTAGTGACATATCTTACATCATTCTTTTTTTTTTTTTTTTTTCTTTTATCTTTCCCAAAATAAATTAAATTAAATATACAATTCCAGGTAGGAAACAGGATAATTTCGCTGGTAGTGTTCTCAAATTGGCTCATCTGGCAGACCGTTCACAGAAACGTGGTTGGGGCCCAACCGAATCCTTTGACTGGCAAAACAAAGGGTGCAAAAGCCTTTTTGCTGAAGTTTTCCCGCTGAAGGCATTTCCTTTATCTGCACAGAAGCAATTGTTAAGAGATTATTGTTACTTTTTGATGTCATGGTTTATGCAAGACTCTTGCTAAACAGTCCTCTCACCCTGGAATCTACAGCAGACCCCCTAATCGAACGCCATCTCTTGACTTTTCCTTACGCAGCGAGCCACCTTCTTCTTGAATTCTCCGTTAGGATCCTCCCTCCATTCTTTCTGTGGGAGCAACATTGCATCATTGAAACGACAACGCATCAGTTCTCCTTAACGACAGAGATCGTGAGATTTAGAAGACGATGCGGGGGGCAGGGCGGAGGAAATGTAGCACGACTCACCGCAGCATCCACGTTAGCTGGTGAATCACTGTTTGGGTCTGCGAGCATGGAGATAACGCTGATCATGATTGTCTCTACAGTGTGGATCGGAAGCCAGCGCTCCTCTGGCTTTTCGTAACCAAACTTGTCTTCTCCTGGCTCGTGCAGAATTGAGATGCAAACGTCCCCGTTCTTTGCAACTGTGGGGGAGCAAGAGATGAGAACTGTTAAAGCTGCAGCATGTAACTTTTATTTAAAAAAAAATATAGATATATATATTAATATTTTTTTATGCATTTGTTAAAACCGTCACCATGTCGTGACAGTATAACATGAGATGGACAATCTGTGAAAACGTCAACCTCCTCCACGAGTTATTACCGCCGTCTAAAGAAATGCGCCGCTCCCGACCAAAAGCAACCAATCGGAGCCATTTAATCGGACTGAGGGGCTAGATTTTTTTTTTTTTTTTTTTTTTAGCAGATTACTTGTCTAATACTGTACTGTCACAACATGGCGACAGTTTCAACAAATATGAAATGAAAAAATAAACGTTACACGCTGCAGCTTTAAATAAGGAAAATAGTTCCACACGATAATATCTTGAGAGACGTCTTTACCATTTGGATGCCAAATTTCTGTGATGAATTTCATCTTTGGTGGCCGTAGCGGATAATCATAGGGAAAGGTCAGGTATGCCTTGAAAAATCCTCCTTCACTGCAAAACGAAAGGAAAAAACAGAAATGTGAAATAAATAATTCTGTCAGATCCTTCCCCCCCCAACCCCATTTCAATATTTTCTCACTTACAAAAGAGTATCTTGTGGACCAATTATCACAACTTCCCACTTGTATATGTCGTCATCGTCTATCAGACCAGCTGAAAAGCCCTCCACTGGGTTCTTGTTGAGCTCTGGCAGGACATGGAAATGTTTAGTTATGAAAAGAGTGCGCAAAAAGATAACGGTAAACTCGTATGGCTTTACTGTGAAAGTTTTATCGCAGCCGAGTATTAACTTCACAGCACACCAAACCCTTTCAAAACGATATTCAGCTTGTGAATGCTAAAATATGGATGCTGCGATTATTTGGCTAAAGACTTTAATTGACTTTGCTAGATTATCAGTAGGTCAGATAAGGACAAAACATATATTTTTTTTTTTTTGCCTCATTAAATGCATCAAAACTACTTAAAATTAAATTTGGTAAGTCAGATCTCAAAGGGCAACCTTGAAGGAAGAGTATGACCATCAAACATCAGCCAAATAATAAAGACTGTTAAAAATGTTAATCAGTGTTGAGGTGATATACAGATGTGCACAATAGCGAAGAGATCTACGTCAACTCACTGATTAATACAGTAAAATTTAGGGGTGCAATTTTATTGCAGTTTTCTGGCAGATTACCGACCTTTTAAAAAGCCTAACTTGCCGATTCCGATTTTGGTCGTTTGTTTGAAATGTTGCTCAATATATCAAGAAAGTTGCTGAATTGGCAACAGTGGGGTGACTATTGTTAACTGTAAATGTGCAGACATGACCTGGTCGGCCGGTTTGTCAGTCAAACCTCTCTCACGGGAGAAGAGAAAAGCACAGTGGTTGGTTTTTAGGCCTTTACCAAGGTTGATGACATCGGTGGATAAGATCGGCTTCACATGTAAAAATCGGCCGATCACCGGTCTCCCAAAATTAAGAAAATGGGTGCACCCCTGGTAAAATTATAATGAAAGTATATCTTGACATATTGGGCAATGAGGGGGGAAAAAAAATACATCAATCCTTAAAACTGATGATTTTAGCTTGAATTAAAACCCATTTGTTTAATCTCTGCAAAAATATAGCAAAAATAGACCCCCACACAGAAATTAAATCAGTATGCTATTGATCTATAAACCTTGCCCTGAGTACCTTATGTAAACAGCTTGCTAACTGATGAGAAATGTAGATGTTTTTTCTATAGATGTTACCCAGCTCCATTCCAGCAGAGATCCAAATGTTCGGCATCATCATGAAAAATCACATGCCCTTCCAAATAAACTGGCTACAAGAATACCAAAAGTCAAACTAATACATTTAACAGCATCATAGCTCCACACTAGTACATGATCTTAAATATGTAAAATAAGAATCTGTATTGATTTCTACTAATGGTTTACAGAAGCAGTAACGTGCGCCCCGATAGAGGGATCGGACTACTTGCAACTATAATTAGCCTTATTAGTGATCAAGGCATGAGATGTTCTTGGATTGATTATTCCTTTGTTCTATCTGACAACTAATACCAAACTAGCTAGCAGCTAGCAGGGTTCTCGGTAGGAGTATCTACTAGTGTAGGTGGTTATTTTGTCATTTTTAGTTCTAAATTTATGCGTTGAATCGTAAAAGTGATTAGCTAACCAAAGCAGCTTAGCAACACGCTGAGGTGTATTGATAAAGACACCCTTCATGCTGCTGTGTTAGCTCCCCGAGCTCGGTCCTATGGCGTAAACAGCGTCCCTTGTAGCTTACAGAAAAGCTAACGTTAGCGTAGCGGTTACACACATAACCTTTGTTTCGGCCTCAGGACTAATGGTTATATTACCTGCTAATTGTTTTCGAAGAAGCAATGCTGATTGTTCGGTCATGGTACGCGAACGGAACCGAGGGAAAACACTGTCTGTAGACAAACACCTTCGGAAAACCAGAGCTAAAACTGGGACAGAAACGAGGCGCTGCGCTGCCAACTGCTGGCTATTTAGACACAACATTCATCTGCTGGATGGGAAGTGTGCGCATGCGCATCTTTATATGCCCAGAAAACAACGTTTTCTCAAAAATGTGCAAGTTCTTGTCTGAAAGCTTATTTTCTATACATTATAGAACCAGCTCTCTCAGTATGACACATGGTGCAAAGGCATTAGCATTGTTCATCATGTTCATATTTTTGGCTGTTTGCATTTACTGTTGGGTACAAAAATAAGGGAATTTCAACTCAACACGAGACAAAATATACATAGTTAGTAGAATACATGATTATATTATCGCGAGGAGTTAAAATTCACTTATTTTGTACTCACAACTAAACGTGTAATTTGGAATTAAAAAAGTAGACATGTTACCAAATAAACATAGATATCATACATGATAAAAATAGGATGCAAATATATATATATATATATACTGACTTTTTCTTTCAGAGCGTTTTACATTTTTTAGCCTATGTCTCGCTCAAAAATCTAACGATTTTAAGATGCGTTCAAATCTATCGGAAAGATCACACAAAACCTCAACTCCGTTACTAAAGCATTAATAAAAACACTAAACCTTAAAGCTTTAAGAAAAAGGTAGTAAAATAAAGTCAACAAAAATAGTTTGCAAACTGCAGTCAACCAAATACTTATTACGTTATATATTTTTTGCGGCTGTAGAAAAAGACGAACTACTGAGGTGTACCAGAAGGCAGCAGTAAACGGAAGGAAGGCTGTGCGGCGCCATATTTAATACATCCGATGCTAGCTACCTTTAGCTGTTTACTGACAGAAACTTTAAACTGGACACGGAAAGGTTCAACAAGCCCTTACTTTTCTCCAAAATGAATGTAGTGGATCATGTTCGGGATATGGCTGCAGCCGGCCTTTACTCCAATGTCCGCATATTGAGCAGTTTGTTGCTGACGATGAGTAATAATAACCCGTGAGTAATATCAGTCAGTCAGTAATATCAGTGTGGGGCCCGTCTAGTTCCTGATACGTGTGCTTCAACACTAACATTGTCATGTTTTCTCTCCCTGGTGGTGACAGTCTAACGCCAAACAGTCAACAACGGTTAATTGTGTCTGTCACAGAGCTGTGTTTTGATTATAACCTCACGAAAGTAGGTCGGGAAATGATTCTAAAACACAGAAGCGCTTGTAGGTCCCAAGATATAGTCGTATGTAGGCTCTGAAATGTAGATTGATCCAGCAGCTAAAACATCCGCGGTCGTTTAACATTTATTCTGTTGATATTTTTCACTCTTCCTCCTTTAGTCCTCGTATTTTACGGTGGATTATTTTATCGATAACCGATTGGAATAATTATTTACCTTGACAGACAGCAGTAGAACAATAAAAATAACTTTTACTCTTTACTACTGTGTTTATTATGCTGGCAGCGTCTTGCATGGACCGAATCGGTTGCTTTTCTCCTATGTCGAATAAATATATAATCGGTTTTAATTGATTAAATTTGATTCTAGTACATTGTTTCGATTCACTGCTAAAATAATCTGTGCATACTTCCAGAGAGCTGTTCTCACCGGCCCAGAAGTACCAGCTGTTGGTTTACCATGCCGATGCCATCTTCCATGATAAGGAATACCGCAATGCTGCCTGTAAATACAGCATGGCTCTGCAGCAGAAGAAGGTGCTCAACAAAACATCCAAAGTTCGAACCTCGACTGGTGGAGCCGCTGCTAACATCCAGGCACAGGTCAGTTTTGTTTTGTTTTGTTGGCACCTTATTGGTGTCTTGCTCAGGGTTCCCCCCAAATTTATTATAAGCCTGGCGGGCTACCAGGCTTTACTTGTGCCCCACCAGGCTAGGCATTATTTATTTACTTAAGTCTTTTTAAAATGTTTGCATTTTTTTTAAGACTTTCTAGTTAGTGTTCAGGTATTAATCTTCTAATCTTTCAGTAACACATAATTATCAAGCGATAATTTCAAATTTCCTGTCAACTTTAAACATTTTTTAACTCAAAAACACGACGCACCTCTGGATGAACGACTGCCCTGGCGCCCTTGTTCTTGTTGGTACCACATCTGATGTCCAGTACGTTGTTATAGTGATGGGTAAAAGATGCAATGAATGAGTTGGTGACTAACATTTGCTGTTTTTATTTCAGCTTGATCCTCCATCATGCCAAATTGGACGGTCAAAAATCTATTGTTTTTCAAACCAAGAAGTCAATGTATTTGAAATGGAGTAAGAAGGATAAAAGCTTTAAAAAAAAAAGAAAAAGATGTTATTTTAAAGGCACGGAGCAAAACGTTCACATGACAGGAATGGAGGGAGGAGTTCAGAGGATTTGCTGAACCTCTCTGTCATGGAACATGCTGCATTTACACATCTCATATTCAACTTCTTAATTAAATTATAACAGCCGTACCGGGTGCTGTGACGTTGTTTTTTTTCTTTCCTTTCAGAGTTTGCCGTCAGAAATCGAGGTAAAGTACAAGATAGCTGAATGCTACACCATACTGAAACTGGATAAAGACGCTATCGCTGTCCTGGACGGGATCCCATCAAGACAAAGGACTCCAAAGGTAGAGTGGAGAACCAACTGTGAAATCGTTTTTACCTTCTTGTGGAAAATCAACAAATATTGACACGTTTGCAACGAAGACGCTGGGAACGGGCAGAGCAGCGCGACTCCAGACTGGGAAGGTTTGCGCGACAGAAACCTGGACTTGAGCTCATCTCTCTAAAGTTCAGCTGGATCTACTGACAAAAGCAGCATTTTATCTAAACACCGTTGCTGTCAGAAATGCAGTTGAATAATAGGAAATGCAGCAGAGCTCATGACATGAACGCTGAATAAATTGAGTGCATTTTTGCTTTAACGTTTTTGTGGAATCCTGTCTAATATTGTTATGATTCTGTGTTTTTTTTTTTTTCTGTCCTCAGATCAACATGATGCTGGCTAACCTGTACAGGAAAGCCGGTCAGGAACGCTCGGCCGTGACGAGCTACAAAGAGGTGCTCAGACAGTGTCCGCTCGCCTTGGACGCCATAATCGGTACGCACAGATGTTCACGCACACAAACTCTGCTTTATGCCACCGACGTTTCCAGCTTGGATCGTAGAAATCGTTCTTATTGGCTGTAAACGTACCAGAACAAGGAGCAGATTTTATTCACAAATGTTTTTTGCCTCTCGTTACTTTGTTAAATGTAATGCCACTCTGTTGCCGGCTACATGGAGGAATACTTGTGGACAGATTTCAAGGCAGCAGCTGGAACACACCAGCTGTGTGAGCTCCACACATGTCCAAATCCAAACAAAACCGTTTCTGTCAAAAAGTTGAGAAGTCGCGGTTTGGACCTCTGGCGGGACTTTTGTTTATAATCCGGAACAATGAAAGGAGCAGAACAAACAGCGTATCATATTTGATCTAAACAACACAATTGTGAAATTGTCCTTTTTTTTTCTTCTTTTTTTTACGTTAAAGGAATATTGACAAAGTTTTGCGCACATCTGTAATGGAAACGCAGCTGCAGTGTTGCATGAAGGTTGATCTGTCAAGGAGACAAACCTTTGTTTTCTATTTACTTCTCTACGCTCCCAGTTTTCACCCTGATCCAACTGCTTTAGTTGATGAGTTGACGTTGAAAATCAAATCAAAGTCTCTCTTTCTCCTCCAGGTCTTCTCTCTCTGTCGGTGAAAGGAGCGGAGGTCGCCTCCATGACCATGGATGTGATCCAGAATCTCCCCAACCTGGACTGGCTCTCTGTGTGGATCAAAGCGTACGCCTTCATCCACGCCGGGGACAACCAGAGAGCCATCAACACTATCTGGTGAGAACGGGTCGGATCTTTCCTCCCAGCTGGCCGCCTTCCCTCCGCTTCCCTAAAATAAACCGTCCCGCCGTTCCCCTTCAGTTCTCTGGAGAAGAAGTCGCTGCTGCGGGACAACGTGGACCTCCTGGTGAGCCTGGCCGACGTCTATTTCAGGGCGGGCGACACCAAGAATGCCATTCTTAAATTTGAGCAAGCTCAGATGCTGGACCCGTACCTCATCAAAGGTGTGAAGCATTACATCTTGAATTTATTCACGACCTCACGACCAGCTCACACCATTAATCGACTATGGAAATAATTGTCAACTATTTTAGCAATCGATTAATCACTAACTGCAGTGTACAGAGCAGTAATTAAGCCAAAAATGTCTGAAAATATCTACATTTTGCATTTAAGATAAAAAAAAAACAGACACTTTTTCTATAAATACGTTCTGCCTTTTGCTGTCCATTTATTAATTGGGCAATTCAAAAGTGGTCAAAAGTTATCCCTACAATGTATTTGTGTTAAGTCCCGTAGAAATATTGTTTTTTTTAGCTGTGTCCTTTTGCTATAAAAGATCGAGGGTTCACTACTGGAATGTTCTGCTGCTGCACTTTAGGCAATAAGATGTTTATTTTCTTATTTAAAAATGAATTGAATTGTTTATTTGCATCCATTACTGTCTTTCTAATATCGCATTAAAAAAAGGCTTAAATGAAACATCCGCAGAATGTGCCAATTTCTCTTTTGTATATCCGATTAATCGTCAGAATAATCGATTAATTGAAACGATCGTTAGTTGCGGTCCTAAGCAGCTGCTTTTTCGGACCTGCAGGTATGGACGTCTACGGCTACCTGATGGCGCGGGAGGGACACCTGGAAGACGTGGAAGTCCTGGGAGGACGGCTGTTTAATATTTCTGACCAACACGCTGAACCCTGGGTGATCTCCGGGTGAGTCTTTGAACGCACCGTCTTCTCTTAAATCAACGTCGATGTTGACTTAAGGCATCGTCAGCCTCTTTTGGTGACGGTGTTTTCTGCTTGACTGGTGTACGCTTTTCAAATGTGCTTGTGTTGTTCAGCTGCCACAGCTTTTACAGCAAGCGCTACTCCAGAGCCCTCTACTTGGGGGCCAAAGCCATCCAGCTGAACAGCAACAGCGTCCAGGCCCTCCTCCTGAAGGGGGCAGCACTGAGGAACATGGGCCGAGTTCAGGAGGCCATCATCCACTTCAGAGAGGCCATGCGGTTAGCGCCTTGCAGGCTGGACTGCTATGAAGGTTTGGCTTGTTTGTCTAAGTACCGTCAGGCGGTTCCGGAGAGTATTTCTGATCTGCATTCGTTCAACACCTTCAGGTCTGATCGACTGCTACCTGGCATCCAATGGGATTCGAGAAGCGATGGGAATGGCGAATAATATCTATAAGACTCTGGGGGCCAATGCGCAGACTCTGACCATCCTGGCCACGGTGTGCCTGGAAGACCCGGTGACTCAGGAGAAAGCCAAAGCTCTGTTGGACAAGGCCCTCGCTCAGAGGCCCGACTACACCAAGGCTGTGGTGAAGAAGGCCGAGCTGCTTAGTGCGTACCGGTTGCTACACATACCTTAGACTGCACGTAGCACGCTAAATCAGTTTAGAACGCGACCGTGTCGTCGTCTGCACACTAATGGAACAATTCTCTGTTTGTGAAGATCGGGAACAGAAATACGAAGAAGGGATCGCGCTCCTGCGGAATGCGCTGGCCAATCAAAGCGACTGCGTCCTGCATAGAATGCTGGGAGATTTCCTGGTGGCAGTCAATGACTATCAAGAGGCTATGGACCAGTACAGCATCGCTTTGAGGTAAAAAATTTTATTTTATTTTTTTATCCCCCGCAAAATGTTTGTGTAGCACATTTCATCAACAAGGCAGTTCAAAGTGCTTTACACCATTAAAGACATAATATAGTAACAAACTAGAACATTTCTGAAGAAATTTGAAGGGGCCTGACGAAGTGTGTGTGGTTCTCCAACCCGAATCTCAAGCTGTGTTGAAGAGTTTGGTCTAGCTGGCCTCAACTTTCAGCTTTAAACCAGAAAAAGCAAAAAAAAAAAAAAAACAGTGCAGAATAGGGTTAAAAACGTATGGTTAGCTAACATGCTGTCAGTAGCATGTGGGCTATCATTAGCATCTTGACTTGCAGTAATGTCCTCCATGTAGCCTGCAAACAGTAGCGTATGAGCTAAAATTGCCCCCCAAAAAATGCTAACGTTAGCTAAAATGATGTAATAACATGGAGGCTATCGCTCTCATTTTGGCTAACATTGTCTTGCTCCTTTCAGTATGTTCAGCAGCTGTAATATCTCAATTAGCTAAAACGCTGTCATTAGCATGTTTACCTTCATTGACGTACTCCATGCAGACATTAGAGATATTAAAACTCAGAGCTGTGTATTTTTAACTCTTATTGTTGTTCTTCCAGCTTGGACCCTAATGACCAGAAGTCGTTGGAGGGCATGCAGAAGATGGAGAAGGAGGAGAGCCCCACGGACGCCACGGTGGAGCTGGACGGCGACGACATGGAGGGCAGCGGGGAGGACGGCGATCTGGAGGGCAGCGACAGCGAAGCGGCTCAGTGGGCCGACCAGGAGCAGTGGTTCGGGATGCAGTGACCCCAGGGTCACCGAGAGGGGCCCTCAGTTAGCACACCAGAAGCCTTCAGCCGCTGCCCACCCCGCCCCCTGGTGGCACCCTTAAGGTGGTGCAGCTGCTGATTTCTTAGAAGACCCTGTTTGAAGCAGTTTGCAGAGAATAAAACACTGAGCAACCTTTAAACTTTGAGGTTTCTGTTGCTGTACTTTACTTTATAGAGCTGCTACTCACTTCTACTGAGATTCTGCTTAATGCAGAGCTCAAGCCAAAACCGTTTCCCCAGTCGTTCTGCCACCAGCTTCAGTCAGAGGCTACTTGAGCTTTATTTCCCCGTTCCAGTCACTGCAGCGGTTTAATAAAAGCACCCGGCATCCAGCCGCACAGAAAATCAGCAGATCCTTCAGTCTGTAGCGAGAAACGTCAAGAAAAGACGAGTGACATCTTGTCTTTTTAGTCTCTAAACGATTATCATATGTTAGCTTTTTTTTTTGTACTGTACAAAACAAAAGCTAACTATTAAACTGCAGTCTGCTCTATTCAGAGGCGTTTTCAGCTCGTTAAGCGATAGACGTGCATGTTCTAAAAAGATGAAATTGTTTTGAGTCTGACCTGATGTCCACAGTGCCACACCAAGACATGTGAATATGCCTGGACTTTGTGACAGTTTTTAATATTTCGGCTGCTTTTTATACTTTTTTGGGGGTTTTTTTGTTTAATGTTCATTTCAAATATTTTATGGGTTTGCCATAATGAACATGCTTTGTGTGTTTTGACTGTACTAAGAAAAAAAAGAGGAAAATAAACCCATAGTCAGCTGATTACATTGTAAAGTTTCCCTTAACAGGCATATAAGTGAAATGTTTATATTTTTGTACATATTTTAATAAATGTATAATAAACCTTGTAAAGATTCTGGCATGCATTTAACCGTCTTGTTTCTTGTGTTGGATCTCATGAAAGCTAAAATCTGTCTGGAGTAAAACCTAGCACGAGTTCTTGATTCAGCTCAAAGACCTTTTCTCCTTTTTGTCAGGTCGAGATCTCGGTCCAACCCAGGCTAGCGAAGCAGCTAGCATCGCAGCTACATGAGATTCTTCCCACAGTGTGGCTAAGAGGGAATGACAGGCGGAAAGACTCTGAACCAGGCACCAAATGGAAGTCTGGTCTAATGTTTTAAATTCAGAACGACTTTTTGCTCTTTTTTGTAAACCGTTTTATACAGATTTGTATTCTAACATCATGCTAGCATGAGGACCCGATTCATGAATGTTATTGTTGCTTGTCAGATCCAAATTGAATGACTGAATTGGGACTAACGTGTTAATCTTAGCTCTCGTTCCTTCTTCTTAGTTATGTTTTTATTTAATCAGAGGTGCATAACTTGCAATTTTTTGAGCAACTATTTTGAAAAAAAAAAGTACTTTTAGGAATATTTCCACTGTGCTGGACTTTTTATGTTTGAGTAAAATTTCCCACTGACTAACTTCACCGAATGAAAACCATGCTTGTTTTGACCAAAAATGCCCCATATACGGACACAAATTTAGAATTTACATAGAAGTGAGACCTCTTGTTTGTACACAAGCTTTGTTCTAATGTTATTTTTTATTTGCTTAACCTATTGAGCCATTTGGGAATGAAGAAAACTCAGTAAACACTATTTATTGTCACTAGAAATACATTATCCTGTTCTGTGTGTATATATATATACACACACATTATCTACTGTAGCAAATTATAAATTGAGATTTTTTTTTTCTGGTTGAATTTGACATTTTGTAATTATTTGTTTGAATTCTTCATTATTTTTACTTTAGTCTTGCACATAAAGTGACATGTTTTTCCATCTGATGACATCATCATAAGCAGTCTTTCCAGGAATGCTTGCTTGTTTACTGGACGGCTACTTTTTTTTTATTCGAGTAAAAATATGTTGAAGCAGTGCTACTCTTCCCACCTGCGTATTTCAGGACTCTGATGTCAGCTGGTTGCGTTGCTGCTGTGCTGGGTTCAAATCCCAGGCTGGAGTCTTTCTGTGTGAAGCTGTAATTTGTCGATCCTCGTTAACGGAAAGCAAAGCTTCAAAGTAACCAGGAAAAACGTGAGCAAATTCCTCATGTATGACAGTAATTCCTTTTATTTACCTGAAACGGTTCATGTGACACATTGTACAATTATCTGAAAATACAGTACAGCAGTTTGGCAACGAAACGCCAGTGCCTGACGTACTTACAGTAAAACATTATGCATCACTGCACAGCCGCCCTTCCCAGATATGGCAAAAAAAAAAAAATCCTCCAAACACGTTGTACGTCTCAGTGCAAAGCAAAGAAGAAAAAAAACCCGACCCAAAATAAAGCAAAGTTTTTGTTTTGTTAAATGTCCCATAAAAGTATTTCCTTAGAAAAAAAAAGAACAGATTTATTTTAAGCTTTATAACATTTGTACTAATCTGACGAATGTCTAATCGATTGTTTTACTAACATTATACACTGTTGATTAGAAGGTTCTGATGAAGCAGCTGACATGCAGCATGAAGAAACGAATGGCCTGTACAGTGTATTCTATCAGCTTCCAAAGATGGAGGGGGAAATGTTTCATCTGAGGCTCCTCATGCAGGAAGAAGGGGCCGACTGCTTTCTGACCGACGTTCGTTTACAGCCTCGGACTTCACGTCGCAGCTGCAGGCAGCTCTTTGTAAAGACGCGCCGCCCCAAAACACACATGCACACTACAAAAACCAAACCCAAAATTTCTGTAAAGATAAAACAACAACAACAATAATAATAATAATAATAATAATAAAAGCGTAGAGGCGGGCTTATTTGGCCTTTCCTGTGAAAGGAAACAAAAAGAAAAGGAAGAATCAGACGGCAGAAATCATGTGTGGGAAGCTCAGATAGGATGGGACCCAATGCAGGTCACGACAAAAACACACAGACACACAAAAAAAAGAACGTATCAAAGCAATATCCTGTATTAATACATGGGCATTTGTTTCTGCCAGTCTACAATCAAAAACAACCAGCGCCAGCGACACTGAGCCTGGTAACAGAAAAGGTCTCTGGTCAGTGTGGCGCTGGCACTTGGTGGCACTAACGGCATTTCACAATACAATCTCAGTTTTCACTCTCTCTCTGTACTTGTTGAACCTTAATATACATACAGCAGTAACGAACAGATGGGTTGTTTTCTGAAGATGAGCTGGTAGTCGGCATGCTGATTAGAGAGTTCTCACTCTGCGGGTAAAACTCCCGACTGTTGGTCTAAAAAAACAAAAAAAAAACCCAAAAAACAAACCACAACCAGCGCTGGAGTGAAGCAGGCATGCAGAGAGGCGCTAACCGTCCCCACCGGAAGGAGACTCTAATGTTGCTGCTTTACGACAGCGACAAATAAAATATACATACACTCTACTTTGTATGTTATGTACAGATATACATCAGCTGTTTCAGCCTTACTAGGCCTTTCTTTTTTTGGTCTTTTTTTTCTTAAAATGTTCACATTGTGCTATGTTCATAAGACTAACAGCTTCTTGGTGCTTTTTTTTTTCTTTTACACATTCAAGTACAGTATGTGCTGGATACTCACGTATTAAAATCATAAAAGTAGGAATAAAGGCAGAATCTAAAGAAAAGCTGAAGATAATGACGAAAGAAGTTTTCTTCAAGTGTAGACAGACAGAATAATGTGTTGGTACTTTGGTGAGGAGATGTGGGAAAAAAAATCTAATAAATGTAACTTTTACTGTAGCAATGTGGGAGGTATTTGGCATTTTTGAAAAATATAGCCTTTAATTTGAGTACATTTGTTCAGCAGGAAGTTCTTTAACTCTCCTGCGGTCTTAGCGCAACACTCAGGAAGAGTGTGGCAGATGTCACGGTCGGACTGTCCGTCAGACCGTCAGTTCCCGAAACGACACACAAAAGAAAAAAGTTTGTAAAAGCGTCAGTGTGACCCCGCCGGACCGCACACGACTTCAACATCCCACTTGTTACCTTTTAACCATGCTGCTCACCGTTTGTGGTGGCCAGTAAAGCAAGTATCCTCATCCACCCTATTGGCTAAAAGAAACACACCACTGTGACGCTACATTTAGCAACAATGCCGAAAAAAAAATTGGTATCAGCCAAAACCGGCAGAGTCAGGTCAGTCTTTCTACAGATTGGCCAAAAAACTGCAAATCGGTGCACCTCTGATTAATTTATTTACATAACAAAAAAACATCAAGTGTAAATTAAAATAATGCCTCAGATAGATTTATTCTGAAGGGATTGGTAAGCAGAACTTTGCCAAAAAATATTTCTTAACATGATATCCCACTGAATAAATGTACTCAAATGAAATGAATTCATTTTATGGCTTTTCAAAGGGGCAGTGTTATATACTATCCAGACATACAACATCATTCCATAGCAATGACATTTCACAAAATTTGACTTCGCCAATTAACATCTTGAAATTGGGCGTAAGTCTCTTTAAGAAGCTCCTGCTCTTTCCGGCACTCTGCCTTCAGGAAGTCATCACAAAAATGTTTCTCTATTAACTCTTTATGAACCCCTTAACGTTTTTTTATCAGTACTGCTCTGAGAAGTGGCTCCTATGATGAGCTCAGCAGACATGCAGTTCTGCCAGGTGTTTGCTAATTGCTGCTGGCTAGTCTGAAGGAGCCGAGATGAGACTAGGCATTTTGCAAAGCAGAATGGTTGCCACGGGAGATTAAAGTATTCCTCAAACATGCATGAGAGAATTAAAGCAACACTCCAGGTGTGTTTTTGAATAATATTGTAACATGATGTAAAGCTCAAAGAAGTTGATTTCACATCATACTGCCCCTTTAAACATCTTTACCACGGGTACCAACTATATTGTCTGCGTCTGTGTACTTAACAACAGGCTGTGAAATAAACTTGTAACAAGTTTTTGTCCTTTTCCCCATAAAAAAAAGAACAGAAAAATAAATTTAAACATATTTATATATAAAAAAAGATTAAGATGTGTGAGCATGTGCGCCGCAAAACAAAGTGGTACGTACCTCAACACTTTTAGTGATAACCTTTGAAATGGTGTTTAGACAAAATGGGTACTTCTGGTCATAATAACAGCATTGAGGTAGCTGCGCTCTGCCTGGTGCAGAAAAATAACGAAGGTGTACAGAGTTCAATAATAACTGAGATTCATATATTGCAAGACTTTCCCCTCCTTTCAGCTCCACACTTTTCAGATGTTACAATCACACATCCTCTTCACACACTGAGACTCTTTGTTCCCTCCCTAAAAATTACAAAATATTAATAGAAAATAGTGTAAATTCTCTGTACAGCTAAAACACAAAGCTCCAACATCACAGGCTTCTCTAACTGGTCACTATGGCACTCGAAGATGGGAGAAGCCTGGTAGGAACATAACAGATGTAATATCAGTCATTAAAATATGACTAAATACAAACCCCTCTCACCGCAAAAAAATAAAAAAATAAAAAAAATAAATGTATCAGAGGAAATGTAAATAGGACGTATTTGACAGTGGTCAGAGCAGGTGCAGATGTTTACGACGAGTTATTCAGAGTTAATGTAACTGTTAGGTGTGTGTTAACGTCCACTTCACACTGGTGTGCAGGAGGGGTGGTGTGCCGGAGTCAGTCAGGGCCACAACATGGCGGACACGTTAGTGTCTGTGCTGTAGATCCACAGCACCAGGGGCAGGGCGACGGCCACGAAGGGCCAGGAAACGCCCTCAGCGCATGCAGACAGGGGGCAGCCTCCGCGGGACGGCTTCTCCAATTGTTTACCCAGCTCCAGGTAGTTCCGGGCGGCGAACTTCAGCAGCTCGTCCAGCAGGATGACGGGCAGCGAGATCTTCAGCACCATCATCCACTGGGTGGTATCCAGGGGGGTGATCTGGAAGATGACCTGGGTGCAGTACGGAAACAATGGTTGGCAAGAAATCACGTAGTTGTCGGTGGTGGCCAATAGGGGGAGTAGCGGTACACAACTACATAAGGGAGCTTCCACTTCTCATTTTATTTTAAAAACGTCTTATAAACTGGCCAAACATGTCAGCATTGATGTAGGGCTGAAACGATTAATCAAACTAACCGTGATTAATTGATTTCTGGAATAATCGTAATCCTACTCCTGACTTAATCAATAGTTTAGTAATTAATTAACTATGCAGACTGAAAAAAGTACAGTTACTGAAAGAACAAGAGTCAGAGCAGTACTAAGCCAAAAATGTATAAGAAATATAGACATTTTGCATTTAAAATACATAAAACACCCGGTGCATACTCGGTTTTAAGTACATTACATAGAAAGTAATAATTAACTGACATCAATTTCATTTAATCACCAACTAACACTAATTATTGACAAAGGTTAGATTCCAAACACTCCCTTTAAACTAAAGTTATGAAAGAGGAATAGGGCCACAACAAAAAAAAGGAATTCTGTCTTTGGAGCTCAGAAAATTTAAGTCAATTCTATGAAAAAAAAACCTGAATTCATTTTATTCAGTGGCCCTAATTCTCTTCTGTATAAAGTTCTTTTTTCTTTAGCTTAAAATTGAATTAACTTTACTGTAATAACAGCATATGACCACTAGAGGGTCCCACAATGACTCCACCTGCTCGCTTAAAATATTGACACAAGCAGAAGTTTATCACAGAATAAACTCACGGGGAGAGGCTCCACGTAGAGGATGAGGAAGTGGAGGGACATGGAGAGACAGATGGCCCCCAGCAGCCAAATGTTCTCCCAGGGAGGCATCCGCAGCAGGGACTGGTTCTCTGACAGACTGCAGCGAGGACAGAATGCAAATGGTTTGTTTCAGTGACACAGCAGGTACTCCTTCTCCTCCTCCTCCTGACAGCAAATGCTCCTTCTCTAATGACAAAGAAAAAAGTGGAGCCACCTGTTCAGAGCGTTGCACATCTCGATGGTGACGAGCACGGAGAGAGCCATGGTCATCGGATACGGCGACTCGAACACGTGGCAGTCCAAGCCTTCAAATTCGGGGTTGTCGGGGCTGCACTGCAGGAAGTGGCTCTGTGGAGAGAGGAAAAATGGGACGAAGGTGTGAGAACCTGAAAACTTTCTCATAGCAGTTGTGTTTCCATTACAAATGTGTGTAAATCTTTGTCAATATTTCACTGTCAAAAGACCCCGCATTTTTTGCTGTGTCTATTAAGAAATGAAATTAAAAATCACATCTGAGTGCGCTTGTTCACACGACAAGTCATTAAAAGTCAACGGCAGTTATGGATGTAAACAGTTACATGATATATATTCATAATTCAGCCACGGAGCGAGCGCTCATCATCTATCATCTATCAGAGTCTTAGTGTGTGTTCACACCAGTCCCGTTTAGACCGCTTTCATCAAACTTCACTTCAGGGAGGTGTGAAAGCGCAATAAACCTACGAGGCAAAAATGCAAACTCTGGTCCGCCTGAGGTCAGTTCAGCTGATCTCTGAAAAAAAAAAATCCTACAGCTGTAAAATCTGACACTGCTCCATTTTTGTTTACATTTTGCAAAGACGGAAGTTGCGCTCAGTGTCTTCTTCAGAGATTTTTGTGTCATGTCCTGCAGTTGTCCTTGGTGCAGCGCCACCACAGGCGAGACGGGAAACAAAGGGTTCGTTTGACACAGTACAGTGTGAAAGAGAACAGCATCAGCTGGAAATGTAACAAACGTTGCAATTTTGGTCCTCAAACAAACCTGGCACAATAAGCCCCTTACACTTGGGAGCGGCAACGTATGCACCGTTTTGGTTTTACAAAATGATACAAAACTTTTTATAAACTGTGTGATACTGTGTAGCAACATCCTGTTGATCAGGTGACTCGTTTAATGTGTAGAAATGATTTCGATACAGTTGAAAAACCACCTCATCCTAGCGCAAAAACTTTTTACTGATAATATGAGTTTTTTTCAAAATTGGCATGTTTCCTTTCATCAAACTTATTTTCATAATTTCAATTAGCACAATTTTATGGTGAGTGGAAACAGCTATTGTTGGGACATTTACCAGCTGGTAGAGAGTGAGCTGTGGGCCGTCCTCTGATACTGTAAACCACCAGGCAGCAGCTCCCACAGTGGCAGCGCCCACATAACCTGGGAGCAGAGACAGAAAAAACATTCCCGTCACACAAAACATAAAGATCAATAAAGCTAAAAGAAGGTGGCAGCAGTGGTGACAGGTGGCAGCTTCTTTCTGGTTTCATCAGCTAACCTCCAATAGCCAGGTATCTGAAGAAGAGCCAGCCAGAGATCAGCGGCTCCTTGGCGTTACGGGGCGGCTTCTCCATAATGTCCAGATCCGGGGGGTTGAAGCCCAGCGCGGTGGCGGGGAGGCCGTCTGTCACCAGATTGACCCACAGCAGCTGAACTGGGATCAGAGCCTCGGGGAAACCCAGAGCGGCGGTCAGAAAGATGCTGACAGGAGGAGAAACGCTGTGAGAAACAAACTGGAACTACTCTGCACTCAAGGATGAATCGCTACCGTTGCTTCTCGGGATGCAACAATAAACTTTTTTCACTTCTTTTACCGATATCGGAGGTTTAGTATCGCCCGATACCGAGCTGAATTGACTTAAAACGTTTCTTGTCTTTTAAACAGACATAAATGTGAATACTCAATTACAAATGTATTGTCATTTAATTTGCCAGAATAGCATACTTAAATATGCCAGTAGTTTCACAAGCTTGGATAAACGTAAAAACAACTTTAATTTGTGAAGTCAGTGCAGTTAGGAGTAGAACAGCCAAAGCAAAATTAATGATAAAGACATTGAAACTAACTAACTTGGTCAAACATGTCAAAATAAACTGTAACAAATTTTCTTTCAAATGGTTCTGAAAGTGCAATTAGAAATTCTAAATATAATGTAAAATAAATCAAAACATAGAATTAGACTGAATAGATCTGCCCTTGTCGATCGGGCACATTGCCACTAATATTAGCTCTAGAATTTTTTTCAACATCAGGACTGATACAGATGTTGATATCAGATTGGTGCAACTCTAATTACTTCACATTTACCCTGATTCACTGTACTTTGCAACACATTTGGTCAAGTTACAAAAAAAACAAACTTCAATGTATTATATTACAATTTTATGTGATAACCAACACAAAGTAGTGCATAGCAGAGGTAATGGCCATAAGAAAAATGATACATGGCTTTTCACGTTATTTGAACAAAAAGCACAAAAAAAATCTAGAAATGTGGAATGTATTTGTTTCCAGTAGCTTTTACTCTGATACCCCTAATCCAGTGTTTAAAAACAGCCACCAGGAGTCCTGTTAGAAGTTTGCCACAAGATACAAAAGACAAGCTGGTATATTTTTAGGGTAATCCTGATAGAAAACCTGTGAGGGAATGCGAAAGATTTCAAATTGGGTGGGGCTTCTCCTTCCAGCAGAGCAATGGATCTAAACATACAGAGATAACCAGGAATGATTCAAACCAAAGTTCATCCACGAGTTAATAAAACGACTTAGTCAAGGTTCTGTACTAAATCCTATTGAAAATCTGCGACAAAACTAGCAAAAAATACTGTTAAAGATGCACAGATAAGTTTCTTAAAAATATGCTTTTGTTAAACATATTTTCACGCATATGTATTTTGTCTTATATATTTTGTCAGGACATAGTGACAGTTTTAACAAATATAGAAAAAGCATATTTTTTATCAAATTTACCAGCTGGAGCTTTAACAGAAGCTCCAGCCGGATCATTTTGAATGAGCAAAACTTTCAGTCTGAAAAAGGCAAAAACGGGCTCTAACAGTAAAGCGTGTACAATATTCCCTCCAGCTCACAATTTTGCACTACAATGTTTTGGAGTATGACATAACATCCACTAAAGTGTATGGCTGTACCATAACAAAATATGAGGAGGTACGAGAGGGATGAATTTGTTTCCAAAGCAACACATAGTTTTTATTTAATAGAAGCCGTTTCTCTTTCTAAACAGAGCACTGAAAAATGAGAGAACATCAGTAGCTGCGGGGCACCAGAGGAAACTCACCAAACAACCTCACCCACGTTGGAGGAGATAAGGTATCTGATAAACTGCTTCATGTTATTGTAGATGGCTCGGCCCTCTTCCACAGCAGCCACTATGGAGGAGAAGTTGTCGTCTGCCAGGACCATCTCTGAGGCAGACTTGGCCACGGCCGTGCCGGACCCCATGGCGATGCCGATCTCTGCCTTCTTCAGAGCAGGCGCGTCGTTCACTCCGTCCCCCGTCTGGAAGTAAACAGAGTGAGGTACTGCAACGCCAGCAAGAGCTGCGTTTCCACTCACCATATAATTCCTCGATTTGACACTTTGAAAATAAATTTGCTTAATGGGAATTCAAAAAGTCTGGTTTATCGATAAAAAGTTTTGACGCTTGGATGCGGTGTTTTTCGGCCGTATCAAAATTGGTTTATTTCACAAAACTTCAATGGAAACACTTTTTTCGCACGACACGAGTAACGTGGTCAAGAAGCAGATGCTGCCACTGGTGCAAGCCACAAAGAAGACGACAGGAAATAGTTAGAGGATGATGGAGTGGCGTGTTTTTTAATGACTTATCGTGTGAGCTAACTTATTCAAGAGTAGGTCTGTCACAATGACCAATAAATCAATTAATTGCATGATAAATTAAAATAAGCGCCACAATTTCCATTTGCATTATTTATCTTTTTTCTCTTTTCTCTCTTTCTACCGAAGGCCTGGTGATTGTAATTGTGTGTTTTATATAATCGAAACACCGCAATTGCAAAATTGTGTTTTCTCTACATCAGCAGAATATCAACAAAGCTGGTGACTTCCTTCCTCTGGCTGCTTACCATGGCGGTTATTTCATCGAATCCTTGCAGGAACTCCACGATCTTGGACTTGTGGGAGGGCTCGACGCGGGCGAAGCACCGAGCCTTGGTCACGGCCTCCCGCTGGGCGTAGGGGGACAGTTCGTCAAACTCCCGCCCGGTGAAGGCCATGTGCTCTATGTCGTCGTCTTCCATCAGGATGCCGATGCGCCGGCAAATGGCCACGGCTGTGCCCTTGTTGTCGCCCGTGATCATGATGACCCGGATGCCGGCCTGGCGGCACAGCATGATGGAGGCGGCCACCTCCTGCCTGGGCGGGTCCAACATGCCCACACAGCCGACGAAGGTGAGGTCGGACTGGGGAGGGGGGAAGGGACACGAGTGTCAGAGGATTTAGTTTCACCCCACTGTTCAAGATTGCTTTTAAAAATGGGACAATGCGCATCAATGAACACTGACATGTAAATACATGAGATTATAGCTAGGAGGCTAATTTCCATCTGCAGTCCTATTGGCAGGTTGATGCTAAAGCACAAAACATCCACAAAACAACACTACGGAAAAGAAATGTAAAAAACAACCTTCAAATCCATACATCTTTGCTTAAAATCACAGTGGGGCAACAACTAGTGATTATTTTAGTACACATATGTATGAAGACAGCCGTCCCATTCATTATTAACTAATGGGCCTCCCAGCGCTGCTGGATAGAAATACTGGGGTGGACTAAATGCTGGAAGGGAGTGCTTCTATCTTCTTGAGTGCTAGAATTACTGTCAGTATTTTTAAGTTTTGGATGAATTCAGACATAAATGAGATCTCTGCAACCAATCATTAACTTTACACATAGCCGCTGTCCATTTTTGCTATGGTATACAAAGACAACATCTTTGCGTATATCTGGCAGGTTACATTTGATGGGCAACATTCTGGAAAATCATCATTGAATAAGCTACAAAGCAAAAGGTCCCAACACCGAACCTTGAGGTACTCCACAATTACTTTCAGTCGCCCCATTCCAAAAGCTACTGAGTGAAAATATTCACCTCATACTCTGAGAATTTAGCGGTGTCGGACAGGACCATGTCCTCTGTTTTAGGGGGGTTGTCTCGTGTGGCCAGAGCAAGACACCTCAGCGTGTCCCGACCTGTCCCATACTCGCGAATAACGGACATGATCTTTTCCTTGATGCCTTGAGTGAGGGGGACTTTAGTGTTGCCCACTCGGACGTGAGTGCATCTGTCGATGACGCCCTCCGGGGCCCCCTGGGAAGCAGAACGGGGATGTTAATTATTCCTACTGAACCCAACGCCGCAGACTGACTCTCAGCACTCTTTTCCTTCCTCTCTACCTTCACGAACATCTTGCCGACGGTGGAGCGGGACTTGTTGGGGGTGCAGTAGACGGACATGGACTTTCTGTCCCGGGAGAACTCGAGGGTGCACTCCTTCTTCATCAGCTGTTTGATCACCTGAGGCGAAGAAAGGCACGGTCAGTGAGAAAAACCTGCTGAGTGGGAGCCGTGGGCGGCTGCCACTCACCGAGTTGCAAGCGTTGGCTCTGTCGATCTTGGACAGGTTGTGGACTTCTGTGTCGAAGACGTTCATCTTCTCCACCAGACAGGTCAGCGCCGTCTCTGTGGCCTCGCCCACCTTCTCGTACACACCCTTCACCTGATCGATCAAACACAATCCAGGTTACTCATTTCCCTCTTTGTCATCCTGAAAATGAAATGTGTTTATCATTATTTTTTGAATCATCTCAAAAAGCAAGCCGTTCCGACCTCATTGAAGTCCAGGGAGGAGTCATTACACAGCGCACAGATGGTGGCCAGTTCCACCAGAGCCTCATACTGGGAGCATTTCACTGGTTTGCCATCTTGGTAACTGTGAAGAGGTGTATTAGTCTAAAATATGCTTTTTTTACACTGTAAAAAGTTGATTTGTCACCTGCATTTGTTCGTTATACTCACACTTCTCCTTCAGGTGCGTAGGTTGAACCTGTGATGGTGAATTCTGACAGAGAGCAGCTTTCTCCTTCTGCTTTGTTGAGTATGAACATCTGAGAATCAAAGAAGTTGAAAGGATGAAGACTGATCAGAGCTGTCTGTTTCTTCACTGGGACAGCAGGGGGCAGCATCCTTCGAACAGCGAGCTGCCTGCAGTGCTACAAAGTGTGTCTTTGGTATCTCCCGGCTGGGAGGCAGAAATAAGTGTTTCTTCACAGAAGTAAACAAAAGAGACTGCCAGGAGGCCTGAGTAAAGAGTAAAGCTGTGTCCAAAAGGAAGAAGTCACAGTTCCAGGCAGGCCTGGTGGTTTGTAACTCAAACAAACCAGATATTCCTTCTTATTGCATCAACAAAACATGAAATCCAAAAACTATCTTAACCTAGTCACTAGGTTAGATCTGGTGAAGCAGATGCACTGTAAGTAGAGATGCTTGATAGAGATACCAACAGCCCTATTGCTTCTTATACTGGAAAAAAACCTTCTAGATCGGTGACAACTATATTTAAAATGCATAATTGCACTTTCTGAACCGTTTGAAAGAAGGTTTGTTACTTGTTTGACCAAGTCAACCTATTATTTTAGTCAGTTTCAGTCTCTCCACATTTGTTCTCTTTTATGCGTTTAAAGTTCTTAGGAAAAGAGAAAAAATGAATTCCATCAAAATCATAATGTGAAGGTTCAGATCAAGCATCTATCTAATTTGATTGTGTACTTCCCTTGTAATTGCTTGCCACAATAAACAATAACAAATTGCATGATGAATTAAAATGAGCTCAATAATTTCTATTCGGATGATTAATATGTTTCGAAGGGCAGTTTTGTTTACAAAGACTTCATAATCAATTTTTCTATGGTTTTGATTGTGTTTCATTTTGGATATTTATAATATGTTTCATTGTTAAAATTTATCAGCCTGAGAGATAAAATTTGCACCGTTATGCCATTGTTGATACAGTATTTGAAAATGGTCGGCTTGCTGCTTTGTGACGCAAGGTCAGTTATGCAACAGCAGCTCTGCAAGTCGTCAGCTGCGTGTAGATAAGAGGAGCAGCAGCACATTATCCGCTTGTTAAAACCCTGGATACCTGATCATAAGGAAAACAGTCTTAATTCTGACTACGTCCTCGGGCTGCAGGCAGGAAGTAACAAGATGAAAAGACACCGATCACAGAGCTGCTTAGTAATGCACCAAGAGAGGGAGTGTGTGAGTGTGTGTGTGTTTCTGTGAGCCTCACCCTGCAGACAGACATCTGGTTGGTGGTCAAAGTGCCGGTTTTGTCCGAACAGATGACGGAGGTGCAGCCCAGGGTCTCCACGGAGGGCAGGCTGCGGACGATGGCGTTCTTCTTGGCCATGCGGCGGGTGCCCAGGGCGAGGCAGGTGGTGATCACGGCGGGGAGGCCCTCAGGGATGGCGGCGACGGCCAACGCCACGGCGATCTTGAAGTAGTAGACCGCCCCGCGGATCCAGGAGCCGCCGTGGACGGGGTCGTTGAAGTGGCCGATGTTGATGATCCACACGGCGATGCAGATGAGGGAGATGACCTTGGAGAGCTGCTGGCCAAACTCGTCCAGCTTCTGCTGCAGCGGTGTCTTCTCCTGCTCCGTGGCCGCCATCTCGTCGCGGATCTTCCCGATCTCCGTATTGACGCCCGTGGCCACGACAACGCCCACGGCCTTCCCGGCGGCGATGTTGGTGCCCTGAAACGGCGGGTCACACACACACCTGATAGCGTTACACACATCTTGAAAAGACAAAACAATCTATATATGTACTACAAAGTTTTTACGAAAATGTTTGAAAGAAAGTAAGACTTGACAATAAATCAATAACAACATATGTGATAGACACATGACCAATATCAATAGATAATACGTCCAAACCACAATGCATTCTGGGGGACGTATGCAGAGGAAAGGCTTCAGCTGCCCAAGCTCTCATGACAAACTAAATTAACTCGCTCGCTCTTTGTTTACCTAGCAACAATCTGTTGAGTAACATGCACAGAAGCAGATTCATGTTTAACCATTGAGCCTCATAACAAAGGAAAACTGTGGCTAAAACAGGAAAGGCCACACCACCACCTACAGATATTTAAAACAAAAAAACAACCAATAATTATCAATATCGACTGATATAAACACTTTTAACACAATTTCAGCTGCATCGTCCAGCCCTAGAAGAAAGTAGTGTAGGTTTTCTCTTACAGAGAAGAGCATGTTCTTTTTGTCTTGATTGACGGCTCGAGGGTCCGGGACGGGGTCGGTGTGCTTGATGACAGACACAGATTCACCTACGAGGAAAACACAGAACAAAGGAGGGTTTCTTCAATTGAAAATGTTGCTTACTTTGTTGACACATGGTTTTTGATTAAAATGTGATTAACTCAACAAAAAAAAATTTTTATCGTCACTAGATTTTATATATTTGTTTTAAATTCTTGTGCTAATACCACAAGAATGTGTCATTTTTCCTAAAGGTTGTCATACCAGGAGAATCTTATACTGATCCCTGCCTAGTTGTCAGGGAACTGTTCTGTCGCCAAGCAGACAGTGAACTACTTTTTAATCACTTGATAGTGATGCAAAAGGTCAAACAAAACAGAAGTAATAAAAGCAACAGTGCTGTGAGGTAGAACTGAATAAAAAACCTCCAGGCCAGTGTTTGGCGTCTGCCATGTTGTGAGCCTCACCTGTCAGGATGGACTGGTCTACCCTCAGAGTGGTTGACTTGATTGAACAGATGCGGATGTCGGCAGGCACTTTGTCTCCAACTACCACCAAACATGGCCCAGGCAGAGAGAGCACACAAACAAATAAGACAGGAGACAGAAACATAATCAGAACAGTTGCATTAAACTGATTCATAGAGGAATGCAGATGCAGCATTTGCATATCAGTGATATATTTTATCACCGGTGGAGTAGCTCCTCATCGCATTCCTGGAAAGGGTTGTCTTTGTGTGTCTTGGCCAAATGAAGGCTGAACAAATGAGATGCCTGTGCTGTGAAGGCAGTTACTTAGCTTCACTGTAAACTGGAATGATAAAGTGCCACTCATTACGAAATGTTTGCTGTGCCACCCAACAGGAAAACAGTGCAGCAATCACTGTCAGGAGAAGAAAGGGAGAGCCAAAGACAGAGAGAGAGAGAGAGAGAGAAAAAAGGAGGAAATGAAGAACTTGTGAGCCATAAACGGCCAGTCTCAAAGGAAAAGGCCCGTCTCGATGCGACGGAATTGCTGTGACCCAATTCAACATCCTAATGGTACATAAAAGGCGTGCAAACTGGGGAAATGGTTCATGGTATGGCACAGTTCCACAGGCAAAATCCACATATAGACCTAGGAACTGTGTCAGACTATTACAAAACATCCTATAACAATACTAGAGTAAGAATCAAGGAAACAACAGGAGCTTGCCAAATATAACATTTTCTCAAAATATCAAAACAAAGTGAGTTGAAACTCTCACCTCTAACTCATTTGTCATCAAGACAGCACATCATTCCTTGTGTTTCCCTCAAGGTAAGTTTTTTTAAAGGAGCAGTGATATGTAAAATGTTCTTTTAATCTCCTTGGCAAAACACCTGGTTGCACCTAGCACCACCTTCTAGACGCAGCTTCTTCTCAGAGTTGCAGTTTCCAAGCTTTCACCTCACAGAGCAGACTTCCCCACTCAGCTCCTTCAGACTAGCCAGAAGCAATTAGTAAACACCTGGTAGAACTGAATTCATTATATAAGCTACTTCTAAGTGCTGGTAAAAGTGTTGTTAAAGGTTTAAAAGAGGAGCCATAGTAAAGCAGTACTACATTACTTTTACTCAAGTAAAATTAAAAAGTATCTTTCTGTGAAATTACTCAAGTAAGAGTAAAAAAGTACTTTGTAAAAGGATTACCCAAGTTCTAATCATAAAATCTGATTCAATACTTTAAAATGCTGACATCAAACAGACAAAATATGTGCAAACATCTCATATACTAAAATAAAAAAAAAAGACTATAAATACAAAACACTTTCAGGCAGAACACTTTTTCAAACCAGGTTTTCTCTACATAAAATGAACATTTACAGTACGTAATTTAGAACAGAGCAATGTTTATTAAGTGGCAATATGTAGTGTTTGCTCTATCGTAGTCCTCAAATGCTACAACAGGTTGAGCTGATAGAAAACAACATTAGAACAACAAGCTGGTGTAACAGCAACACTGAGTATGAACACTGTTACAAAGCACAGTCTGGAACAGTTGTTTGGTTAGATCAGCATTCCTTTCTTCAGTGCCACTTTTAACGATTGTGACTAGACTGTGCCTTACAGAGCGATCAACATATACTATTTTTTGCCAGGAGGCAGAGAGGGTAATATTTAAAATCAAACTCCAAGTCACTTATTTTTTTTTAGCCTTACATTTGTTTGCTGTGGGTGACATCTTTAACAACCAGGTTCTATTTAAAGTGGCAGTATTATATGTTTTCCAGTCACATGGTGTCGTTTTATAGCACGATTAAGTAACTACGTTACCTTTAGTTGTTGTAAAAATGCAATATATATCAAATACAACTTAAAAGAAATTTGACTTTGTAATTGAATGCCTTGAAATTGGGCTCTCTTTAAGAACCTCCTGCTCTTTCTGAAAAGCCGCCATCAGGAAGTCATCACAACATGTTTATTCTATTAACCCTTTAACGTTTTTACCACTAATGAGCTCAGCAGATGCACAGTTCCAGCAGGTGTTTGCTAATTGCTGCTGGCTAGTCTGAAGGAGCTGAGAGGAGGCATCTCCTGCGACAACCAGATGAATGGTTGCCATGGGAGATTAAAGGAGATTTTTCAAACACACATGAAAGAATCAAGGCAACACTCCAGGTATATTTTTTCATCATAACATGATGTATAGCTCAAAAAAGTTGATTTTATTTAATACAGTACCTTTAAAAAGAAAAAGTTAACTTGAGGGACACAAAAGGAACGATGTGCTGTTTTGATGGAGAGAGTGAACAGAATGAGTGGAAAGAAAAAGAGTCATACAGTGAATCAGGCTTTATCTGTGGCTATTGTTTCATTTTTAATGTTTTATATCACAGGAACAAAATGTACAAAAGTATCTCACACAGATGACCAAAGAAGTAGGAAGTGACACGTCCTACTTCTTTTTTCTTGTAGTTTTTGATTGCATGCACCTTGTTAAAAATCTGAGACTCTATTAAAAGCCAGAAGTGTCCAGAACGTCCCACTGCAGAGCTGCATTCATGACGCATGTGTATATCCTCTGTCCTTCTATGTCAACATCCTCTTTGGTTGCTGTCCAAGCATCTTGTGCTGGTTTATATCTTCTTGCCAACGCATCTCTGGCTCCAGCAATCGCAGATACGCTGAACTGAGTTCACACCTGGTGATGCATTAAGCCCGTTGCGACTCCCCAAGGTGCTTTTAAAGCAGACCTTTAAATAGCAGGTGAGGCTGGGACTGAACCAGCTTTGAGTGGCAGCTGCACCTGCTGTATGTTAGGGGCGACAGCGGTCCAGGCTTCCTCAGAGGCAGCCTGGAGGCTCCATGTGCCGATGGCGGCTGAACAAAGGCTGTCACGTTGAGTGGGCCGTTTCACATCAACAGGTTTCCCAACACATCTCCCACTGACTAAGTCATCGGCTCCATTTATGTGTGTGCAAAAGGCGCGATTCAAATTCAGAAATCAACAGTGTTTGAGAAATGCAAATGACAAGTCAATAAAGCGAGGAAACCTAAACATGTCTGCAAACGTATTGTTTTGCAAGTTCGTTTCACTGTGACCGTTCAGCCTTGAGTCCGGACACCAGTGTTAGTTTCCCCTGGCAACAGCGCTAGCAGAAGCGTGATGTTTAGTTAACAGTTTGCTGATGGGAAAGATAAATCAATATTTAACAGGTCGCTGACTTCATGGCTCCCTATTTCTAATGTAAACTTGTTAGCTTTAACAAAGGGTCTTATAAAAGCATGGTGTCTACATTGTTTTCTCAGAATTTCAGAGTTTTCTGTCATAAAACACCAGCAGATAGCCGCCACATGACGCAAAATAATGCCGTTTCCGTTACCAAGGGCAACCGCAAGAGACACAGGAGGAGATTCGTCTTTTTTCGAGAGCAGAGTAGTTACTTTTGTATTGCTTAGCCTGTAACTATTAAACTTCTTTGCACATTTTTATTTAAATACATTATGATTGTAGTTATTTTTCACGAGAATGATTTTCTGGCGCCCTCATGGGTGCTGCTTGTCTGAAATGAAAAATACATTTAACACAGTACACACACTTTGTCTCCACTACACTGGTTTCTTCAAAAGCACATCGTCTTTCAAAAGTATTCATGCACCTCAAACTCATTTTACGTTTTGTAACGCAGCAGCGACAAACTTCAATCTGTTTTACTAGGATTTTAAATAATAGACCAACACATATCAGTGCATAATTTTGGGGCTGCAACTAACGATCATTTTAGTAATGGATTATTCTGGCGGTAAATTGATTAATCGGATGAAAAAATTGGCACATTCTGCTGATTTTTCATTCAGGTCTTTTTTTTTATACATTAGACATTAAAAGACATAAACTATAAAAAAAAAATAAACAATAATTATTTTCTTCAAGTATGAAAAAAACATGTTATTGCCTAAAATGTAGCAGCACAGCATTTCCTTAGTGAACGTTTGATTATTTGTAGCAAAAGATGCATCTGCAGCTAAAGAAATGCTTCGAACATCAACATGTGTAAAGCTCAGCGCTTTCTGCTCGACGTGGCATCAATACACTACAGGGCTGATCCACTGACTAACTTGTACATTAACTGATAAAAAAGCAAAATGTGATTTATGATTTTTTTTTCCTTTTACAGAATTTGAACCAGGTGAAGCTATAACTATGTAGCACACATCTAGTTTTTTTTTTATCTTAAATGCAAAATGTATACATTTTGTGCTCATTTTGGTGTGTGCGTCGTTTCATCAAATTTTTTTTAGTCTGTACACTCCAATTGATTATTAAATTAGTTAATGATTACTTCAATAATCGATTCGATTAATCGGTCAAGTCATAAACAATTATGATGCGATAAATTGCACGTGGGTAGAGTATTTCCTAATTAGGTGATTTCTGAAGGAATCTGGATGTTATTAAGGGTATCTCTGTGAAAGGGGCTGAATAGCAAAGCAATCCACACTTTAGATTTTTGTTTGCAAAAATACTCCAATTTGCATAAAATCCCTACTAAAAATTTAAAGTGGTGTGTGGAAGATGAATCAGCTGCAGCTGCATTAAAATGCCAATGTGAAGACGCTTCGATCGGTTGAAGTACAGACGCGCTGACGGCAGGCGGGAGGAGTGCATTCCTCTCATGTTCCAAGTGTGCGCCTCCTCTCTTCAGACTGACATCTCAGCGTCTCGCCTGTCACCGGAGAGCATAGCACGGATTCCCAGCAGTCACCACAGCACAGAAGAGCTAACGAGGCTCGTGCGGCCGGCGGACCGGTTGTGGTAAAGAATCTTTATACATCTAAACGCCAGAGGATTGCTGCTGTTAACGACATAACATTCCTGTAACACTTTGCATTTAGAGTAAATGTTGAACACAGGATGAACATTTTCTATTCAGACTACATAAAATCCTACTGAACCAAGCTGCAGTTCAGCAGACGGGTCAGAGCCAGATGAGAAGCTCCGCCTTGCCTCCGTCTGCACCTCTGACCCCCTGAGGTTGTGTTTCTGTCCGTCTCTCCGGTCGGGCTAAATGAAAGCGCTTCTGTCTTGCTGACAAGTGAGAACCTTTGGCCAAAAGACCGTCCCTCGGTGACAATGGACACTTGCCAGACCCCAGTAAATGCCACATTCTCTCCATGGTGTCTGGAATCTCAGCGGCGGGTGCTGATGGGTACAGTAGCTGCAGAGCACAGAGCCCAGCAGGGTGGGACGGTTATCTGCAGAAGTGCTTCCCTATAAGGTCATCGCTCTCTCTCCAACTCTCTGTCCGGTAGAACAGGAGCGCTCCTCTCTCACACACATACACACAAGCGGACTCCACAACAAGAACATAAAAATTTGCAAGCCCTCAAAACCAAAAAGTAAACTGGCATCTGACAGAGTGCACTGTTATGACAAGGACTTAAATCCAAACAGAGCTTGTAAACTAACTTTATTAGCCGTGTCATAAAACCATGAACTATTATTTATGGCAAATCTTTAAATAATCCCTCCTCCTGATATATATATATAAAAAATAAATGCAGAGAATACAATCACCAATTTTGTTGCATAAATAAATGAAATGGGCTGACATTGATGAAGGTCTGAATTAAAACTGTAGCAGTGAGGCTGTGTTCAGGCATGAGAAAATGGAAACGCTGAAAGCAGCAGCTGGGAGATGCAGGACGGGCTTTCTGGCTGTTCTTCCCACAGACGAGGAAACCACGGAGGACTCATCTCTGCGTCCTCTATCTCAGCCACCCGGCCAGCTTCTGCACCATCATCACACTCCGCCTCCACATGGCACGGGTCACTTTGAAGCTCGGGTAGGGGAGGGCAGGGGAGAATAGTAGGACGGGAGCCATTGTAAGAGATATGAGGAGGATTTAGAATGCGTGTACAGCTGACGAGTTTGTCCCGACCGCGGGATAAAACGTCCGCTCTTCGCTGCCTGCTGGGATGCTCTTTTTAAGAAAGCCTCGTGCAGCTGACAGAGCGGCATCCCGCTGCTTTCATCAAGAGCTTTCTGCTGGAGGGGAGTGCGCACCTCACTACTAGCTACAAATGTCCGCAAAACATTGCAGATATTCAGCTAATGTTTTATTTTAAAAAAAACAACTAGATTTTCCACGTGCAGTGTTTCCATTTAAATAGAAATGCAAAAGAATATTTCCACTAAAGTTTTGTGAAATACATAGATTTCGATACTGCTGAAAAACCACCTAATTTTACTGCGACAACAAAAGAGTTTGATTTTTTTTTTCCCGAAATTGGTGTGTTATGCAAATATTTATGTTCAGAATTCTAATTTGTGCAATTTTATGGTCAGCAGCTGCTAGCTCTCTTTTCATCAATGTTTTGTAGTATCGCATTAGAAAAGATTGACAGAAACTGCAAAATTCGAAAAACTTTACATTTGTTTCAGGTCGTTTTTTTGATTTTCCCAAAAAGAAAATGAATGCGCTAAAGGGGAGATGGAAACGCATTTGCCAAAAAGCGAATTTTCACAATACTGCGTCTGCGCCTTACCAGAGGCAGCAAACTGAAGAGAAATTTCTACATTGTTTTTTATAATGACAATCGATTTTATTTATAATCCCCTTCATATCTCAAGCTGAAATCTCAAAGGGAACATTCACACGCTGATGATGGGAAGCTACTGGATTATAGCTACAGCTGCCCTGGGGCAGGCAGACAGAAGGCAGACTGCATTTTGCCCCATGGGCCTTTCTGACCAACACAAGCAGGCCAGGTGGGTGAATTGTCTTCTCCAGGGACAGAAACGACGAGGGTTGACAGATCGAACCATTGATCCACCGATTGCTGGGCGAACTTTTACCGTCGATGCTGGTTGATTCGCTTCAAACCCTTAGATGGAAATGCTAAATGACCTGAACTTGGATAGCGCTCCATCAAGTCCCTTCACACATTTAGTCACCTACCCTCGTTGCCACCGTCGCCTACTCCCTATGTCTCTCTTTAAGCTTGAACCAAACATTTTCTTTTTAACAGAAAAAATCCCAAACATTAAGACCAGGACTAACTCCATTTGTCCCTGTCAAGATTAGCATGAAGTCCCTCTGTAGCTATGTTCCATGACCAGGAGAGGCTGAGGGTGGGACCAGGCACCTGTCATCTTCATGACTGTCAGTGCCTCTATAAATACAGCATTCCATAATCTAAACAGCCAATGAAGGCTAAAAATAAAACCTTCCGTTATCCACACAAACTCTGACCATCGCTTCATCGACTTAGGGTCATACTGAGTGCGAGATGGAGCCGCTGTTTCTGAGGACATTCCTCGGCATGTCGGTTTCCGCTCATCCCTCTGCAGAATTATATAAGTGAGTGGGCACTTTCAAAACCAGAGCTGTACATCCTGAGGATTTTCTAGCTGCTGAAATACGCTGACTGGACCTTGCCAGGAAGAATTACTCCGGCGCTCAATTCTTTGACAGCACAGTGGGAAAAATCTCATAGCGGATCCGTCGGGAGGACGCAGGAGATGAATTTAAAATAGGCGTGTGTGTGGAGAAGTACAAACAAAAAGGACAAGTGAGTGTTAGTTTTGGGTTTTACCCATCCCTTAGAGACAATGGGTTAATAGGAACGTCTCAAAGTACCGGTACATCACTTTGGGAGGGTGAGTCACCTCTGCAGTGGCTCTTAGGGTTGGACAGACGTGAGCTTGCTGCTAAATGTTAATCATGACCTTCGAGCAATTATAGGATTTATCTGCAGCAGAGACAAATACGTTCAGAAACAAAAGGTTTCTGTCTAAATATCCAGAAAAAGTTCATAATATGAAATATTTAAAAGTGGTTTTGGTCTCAAATAGTTTTAAAGGGGCAGTATTATGTGTTTTCCACCCACATAGTGTCATTTTGTAGCACAATCAAGTGACTATGTTACCAAGAGAGATTCAAGGATTTCTCAAACATGCATAAAAGAACCAAGGCAACACTGCAAGTGTGTTTTTGATGAGGGAATAAAATTATAACATAATGTAAAGCTCAAAAAAGCTGATTTTACATAGTAATGCTCCTTTAAATCTTTTCCATATTATATCAATACATATGGGCTTTTGCAAGACAGGAAGTCAATGAGTCAAAGTAGAAAGTGGAATGCAGGGAAACCTACCAGCTACTTCCACAATGTCGCCCGGTACAATGTCTCTGGCCTTGATCCTCTGCACGGTCTTCCTGTCCTGCCGGTACACCTTCCCCATCTCTGGCTCGTACTCCTTCAGAGCCTCGATGGCGTCCTCGGCATTGCGTTCCTGGTGAGGAAGACCAGAGTTTGGTCCGACATCTGTATTCGCTACTGAGGCGAGCCACATCAGCAGCTGAGGTGCCAAGCATTCATATCTGTAGGACTTCTTCACAAACTTCAGTTCATTTCTCTGGGATTTAGTGTAATAGACCAACATGGTAGTCCATAATTGTGAAGTTTTTAAACATTTTTACCACTTAAGAAAACTGAGTCAGTACAATCTTATCTAGCTTTTGCTTGATGAGTAGACAGAGTCCACACTGTGTGTAACTCAATTTTAGTATTAATCCAGATGTTTTGTGAAGGGCCCAGAGGTTTGTTAGAGAATATTGGTGAACAAACGGCATCATGAAGACCACAAAATCTGGTCAGTTGATGGATGGAGCTAAATACAACGACATTTCTTGAAGAAGACTTGCAAAAAACCAGATGCTGAGTAGGAGGTTCAACTAGAGCCAGAGCTGGAATGGTTTAGATCAAAGCAATGTGTCTGTCAGAAACTTTAGCAAACCTTGAAAACTGATGTTCCCCTCCACTCTGAGCAAATGTAAATGTGCAAAACTGAGAATAGGCTTTTACTCTGTTTTATTTCTCTCATTTTTATTTGAGATAAAATTTGAATAACCATCCATATTATTAATCTCACTAAAATATTCACTACTGTGTTGGTCTCCCACATAAAATCTGATGGCAACGTGAAAAGAATTTGGAGATGTTCTTGGGAATATGAATACATTTGTGAGCTACAGCAGGTTTGTGTTCATTATGCATTTTAGTTGGTGACATTTAAGTTTTCTATAAACCTTGTCTTTTAGTCTTTTCCCAGTTTTCCTTCACCAGAATGTTCATCATTATATAGCCAGGCAAACATCACTCAGAATGGCCAGCCCACACAGTTTTTTTTTTTTATTATTATTCTTCAATGTGAAGCCTTTCTTTGAGACGAAAATAACTTCCAGTACAGGGTGTTCATCTACAGTGCTGGTAAAATCTAACTAAAAGATGCAGACCATCATTTCTTGCGTTAAAATGTTTCTGCAACAGAATTATATTTGCGCCCTTGATCATATAAACCTTTAATTACGTTCACCAGATTAGAATTTGGCAGATTATGATAACTCCGTTTCACAGAGTTATCATAATCTCACCTGACTTTTCGATATGTTTGAAGTTAGACAGTAAACTCTCTCAGGCAGCCCTGGAAAATGCCCAAGTGTTGTCGATTCTGAAACCACACAGACAAGACATAAGCTGCGTTTCCATTACAAACATGCGCAAAAACGTTAGCAATATTCTGCTACTGTCGAAATCGCATAATTTTGCAATTGCGTATTTCCATTACATAAAAAACACATACAAGTAATTAAAAATCATGCCGCTGACATCATCCTCCAACTACTTCCTGTCGTCTTTTTCTTTGTGTTTTGCGGCAGCATCCGGTTGTTGATTATTTGACTTGCGTGATGTGAAAAAAAGTGTTTGTTTTTTTGCAAAGTTAACCAGTTTTAAAAAAAAAACACCTCATCCGACTCTTAAAACCGGCATGTTTCCATTAAGCAAACTTATTTTCAAAATAATGCAATCATGTGGTCAACGGAAACGCAGCTATTTAAAGTATGAAAGCTTCCCAGTGTCTGACACACCGTCTCACCTGCCACACTCCCACGATGGCGTTGGCGATGAGAATAAGTAAAATTACAAAAGGCTCCACAAACGCTGTGATTGTTTCTTCTCCCTCCTCGAACCAAGCCAGGACCTGAAAACACAATTATCTGAAATTAGCTGAAAAGGTTTTTGGAGACTTTCACCAAAGTACATTTAAGAAATACACCAATTCTGACCCTAATACTACGCGCTTTTATACACGGTACAGGCATGAATCTGCCTGAAAAGAACAAAAAAAAAAAGCCCAAGTGTGTTGCCCTGCAAGCTCATTAAGCCCATTAAAACCTGCAGCAGAGTGTTGTGTGTCATCAGGTCGTAATGACTTAATTAGGTGTTCCTGTAAAAGAAATGGTTCTAAAAGTATCCTGTGCGTCACAAGCTATTAGCTCATTTTCCATAATGTAATGAAACAATCAATTTTACAAAGAGTTATGCATCTTACTGCTCAGGAAGTGAAAATTTAGAGCCTCAAAGTTTACAAAAGATGTCTGTGTCTTCACCACGCCCAACAGAGAACAGCCGGCAGTGAAACTAGACATGAGTCCGTTTCCTCCATCCAGCTGGAAGAAGGCAGTGAAACGTTTTGCTTTTGAAACTGGCACAGTTTGCCACAATAGTGTTGACAGAGATGCTAGAAGAAATGCTGGAATGAGTCGTGTTTTTTTTTACGCAGCTGGTTTGGCTGTTCAAGGCCTCTCCCCCAGGTGGTGCTGTGCACGGCTTGTCAGCTGGCTGAATGAAGGCTCTTACCTTCCTGCACCATTATGTAATCTCCCCAACACTCTACATGAGCGTGTAACTGTCCCGTGTGGGCATTAAAAGCAGCTTATCCAGCCGTGTAGCTGTACAGTCGATCAGAATATTGAAATACAATATCGTACCAAATGTGGCGTCCAGTCAGCAGTGAAACTAAAGATGATGCATTAGGTGAGCTTTTGTTCTTTATAATGTGCTTTTTGTGATTTTAAAAATATCACACAAAGTAATCTTAGTATATCATCCAGGCCGGCGGGAACAGTGTTATGCTAGCATTTAACCCGAGGTTTAGCTAATACTTTAAAGCAAACCTTAAACTTATTAAATCTGGCTTTGAGTTGACGTTTACTAAGCTGTTGCCATATTGCATTGCCTGTTTTATTTATTTATTTAATAATTCTATCAAATTTCATATTCTTACACATTTGATTTACATATAATTTTTGCTATAAAGCTGGATTTCTGATACGGTTTTATCTGGTTCTAATGTTTCCTCCGCACTACCTCACTTCTCTGTGCTCTATTATTTTACAAAGTATTTCACGTTTTTTCCACTTATTTTGATCAAACTGAGAATTTTTTTTATTTCTGATTGATCTTAATCTCTGGTCAGGAGTTTGTGTTACATTTCTGAAAAAGGCTACACGAATAAAGTTTGACTGATTCAATCTTTTATTGATTCTACCAGGAATAACTGATTCTTTTTTCTGTCAATTTTTTCTGCAATTTTTTATCTCTAAATGCCGGAAACAAATACATCTGTTGTAGCTGAGTGGAAATATAACTATAACTACTATATAATATTATATATAAGTATAATAGTTGTCATAAAACAGAAACCGTTGAGGAGGTTGTTGTAGCCAGCCTTCCAAAACAATCAGCAACCATCTCCTGATCAACAAATCTGCAAAGTAACTATCCGATTAATCCGCAAACATTCAAAATATTCATAAAATATCTAATCGCCTCCAACTATCCTTCATTTTCACAGCAAAACAAAGTCATCGTAAAACGACTGAAAACGTTTCGAGGGACGATTCAGGGAAGCTGCTATTGGACGACGGTGAAAGTGTCTAAGCTGGCCTGAGATGAAGTGCACATTGAGGTGTGCATTAGCTGAATTGAGAGCCCTCCCTGAGTAGTGGGAGCCCAAATTTGGTCTGGAGTGGTGCTCTGTTCGCCTGTCAGACAGCAGCCACCGACACCTCTGTATCACCTGACAGACACGGCGAGCTGCATATCAGCCCACAGGCAGACGCAGAGGGAGGTTCGCCTATCGCTACGCAGCTCTGCTAATTGTTCATCTGGACAAATAATCGCTGCAGTATTAAAGGGGCAGTATTATGTAAAATCGACATTTTTGACCTTAGTTATGTTATTCCCTCATGAAAAACATACCTGGATTGTTGCTCTGACTCTTTGATGCATGTTTGAGAAATCTTTTAAATCTCCCATGGCAACCATTCAGAAAACACCTGGATGAACCTAGCTCCGCCTTCGAGGATGAATCTCCCCCGCTGAGCTGCTGTTTCAGAGCAGCCCTCCCCTCTGACTTCCCCATTCAACTCCTTCAGACTAGCCAGCTGTAATTAGCAACCACCTGGAGGGACTGCACATCAGCTGGGTTCATTATAGGAGCTACTTCTCAGGAAAAAGCTGGTAAAAACGTCGTGAAAGGGTTAATAGAGGAACCGTGTTGTGATGACTTCCTGAAGACGGAGTTTCAGAAAGAGCTACTTAAAGAGACAGAGGCCCAATTTCAATTTACTTTATAAGTTACGAAGTAAAATGTCTTTCAAGACATATTTCTACATAGCATTTTTATAACAACTGAAGTTAACATAGTTACTTGATTATGCTATAAAGCGGCAAAATGTGCCTGGAAAACACATAATTCTGCCCCTTCATCAGTTCATTTCTGCTTGGGAAAACATTCCTTTATACAATCTAAGTTCCTTCGAAAGTACAAAAAGAAAAAAAGAGGATTGAACCGGTTTTCACATTTTGTGAAGATGTCATTGCATAACTACTGTCCACTCGCTGTTACACACTGAAAGTCAGCAGCAGCCCAGACGAGATCAGCTAGAGCCATTCCAAAGCGGTTCTGCTTGGCGTCTCATCAGTCTTACGGATCAGAGGAGCAGGCTGATAGTGACTCAGTGCTGCTACCGCTGTTGTCGCCATTCCTCAGATGAGCTGCGAGCCATCTCAGCTATTTAGCTCCTTCCTAAGTAAGCGTAACCCGCCGGCACAGCTATGCAAGCCGAAGACGTTCACACTTCAGCGCCATGCGCCGCACTAGCATTCATCAGCCTGGATTTATCCAAACCCCCACCAGCAGCTGGAGCTTAATGTAAACATTTGGTTGAAGGATGAAGTTAGTGTGAAGGAAGTATTACATCTGATTTAAAATGTGTGATGAAACCAAGGTGTAGACTTACAAAAGATATGCACGCAGCTAAAAGGAGGATTCGAACGAGCAAATCTTCAAACTGTTCCAGGACGAGCTCCCATAAAGATTTCCCTGCAGACAGGAGAATACAGTTTAAAAAGAAAGAAAAAAAAAAACACAACATCGTAGGAACTTATCAGGAACAAACATCAGAGACAAGAGCGAGTACCTTCTTCTGCCGGTAACTCTGTGTGCAGAGATGTGCGGGTTGATCCAAGCAGGAAAAAAAAAAAAAAAAAAAGAGGAGAGAGAGAGAGAAGTTGTTTCATTCATTTTTTTGGGTCAAAAGATACCTGTACAGCCAGTTTTACTGCAGTCATTCCTAACTTTCTAGTAATATCTGATTTTAAATCACTTAGTGTAAAACATTAAGGTAAAAGGCATTCAGATTTTCCATTTGCGTAAAGGTCAGGAGGGATTTAGGAGAAGGGGAGAATGCTCTATGTGACCCCCAGGTGATATTATTATAAAGCAGCTGTTAAAAGTCTGGAACAACAGAGATTAACTCTGACACGTGAGGGTTACTTCAGTGACCCCGGGGCCATGTGCCTGCCGGATGATGCGTTGTCCTTAGATAGAAACTTTCTTAAACTACTTTGAATAATTAACTGAGCTTACTGTACTGTTATATGACGTATGTGTGATTAAATTTAAATTGTGTTTTTTGTAAAATGCCCCAAGACGACATTTGTTGTGACTAGGCGCTGCGTAAATACATTAAACTGACTTTAACCACGCCACCAACACCATAATTTGACCCTGGTTAACAGGCGCAACCTGTTTACACACCACACACACAAAAAATTGACGATACCTTACATAAACCACACTCTCAGTAATGACTAATTTGTTACTATGGAAATGATGGGAAACCCTTGAGGTCAGCACTGGTGACGTCAGCCAAAATCCCTTTACAGAGCACCGGGTATCACCGATGATGCAGCTGACTTTTACCCCTGTACAGAACACGGAGCTCGCCGCGTTCATGTTACAGTAGCATGCAGGAAACGTGTCTCATTCACGGCAGCAACCAGCCTCAGCGGCAGCCTATGGGAACTAAAGCTGTTCCTACCGTTTAGGCCCCATTTCTCCTTCTGCCGCTTCACCTCGTCCAGAGAAAGTCCTGTGCTCTCATTGACGCAGAAATAACTGTAAACTTCTTCTACAGTCTTCGTGTGAGTGTTCTCCATGGCGGGCGGCTCCTTCCCACTGAGCTTCACCTGAATTAGTCTGAGGAGACCCGGCGGCTCTTGGAAGCTGTCAGTACTTTTCGGAGGAATAATGAGTGTGCCAACTGAGAGCCGTACATTCACTCTCGGTTAGCTACCGTCGGCAGTGTAACGTGTTCCCCCGGCCCCCTGTTAAGATTATCTGCGCGCGAATGACGGTTTCTTTCTCTCCTTTTTCTTTTTTTTTTTTTCTAGCAAAGGTGAGCCAAACTTCTTCTTGTCCGGGTGAAGGTTAGTGTGAGGCTCCGCTGGTCTCCGCTGTTGGTGGGGTCGTGTCTGCGGCAGTGCTCTGTGTTCGGGACTGCATTCGGTCCAGTCCTCCCGGTGCCGTTTCCTGCCTCACCGTGGCGCAGCTCTCTGTGCTTCCACTCGGTCCTCTCAGTCTGCTTTTATGAAAGCGAAGCGCCTCTCTGCTGCCTCTCTTCCCTGTGCTGCATGTGGACTCCTATCATTGGAGGAAGGCTGGCAGCTGCGTTCAAACTAGGGGCAGATGAAAGAACCCAGGAAGTCGCTGGGAAGAGCGAGGCTGGAACATTGTGTGTATGTGCTGCTGCTGCTGCCGACTCTAATTGTTAGGATTACACGCTCAGGCTCGAGGGTTTTTTAACTGCTTAGTTTTGCATGGCAGCAATAAAAAGCAAATAAACAAATCATGATAAACAAAACCCAGTTGAACAACTGTAAAAATGTTCACGTGTGTCTTTCTCTGGAACAAAATATGCAAATACTTAAGCCAAACACATCTTATGCAAATGTTTTTTGTTTGTTTGTTTTTATCGTCTTTGTCATGATCTGGTAGAGAACACTTTGCAGAAAATCTTATTCTTTTCCACATTTTTGTCACTTTTGATTTTATCTAATAGGCCAATACGGCATCACAAAAGTGTGAATTGACAGCAAAATGATACATCGCTGACATTTTTCTGTCAAACTGAGAATCTTACCATGAATTCTCGGTTGGATTTAGGTCTCTACTTTAACTAGGTCAGTGGTCTAAACCTACATCTAAACCACTCCTGTTATTTTTGGCCAATAATTATAATAATACTTATACTTCTAACATTAGTAGTATTATAAAACTGAGAAGGGTACTGACATATAAAATGGACTTAGAAAGATTTTCAATAACTATTTGCAAAAAAAGAAAAAAAAAAGGTCAGACAGAAGTGTTGATGGTACAAGCATCTTTTTTTTTATTTTGTGCCGCTTTGGGGTTGTTGTTTTTTTTTTTTTTTTTGTCTTTTGGCTGTAAACAACTTATTTCCAGTGTCTTATTTTAAAAGTTTGACATTTTCTTTTAACTTTAAAATAAAAAAATAAATGACAGATTGTGGTTTCTAAATTTCACCACTAAACAAGCAAATTTTACATGCTAGCTTTTTATTCGATTAATTTCTCTACATTTAATAAATTCAACTGTATGTTTTACTAAGCTATATATTCAAGGTCTAAATTCTTAGTCCAATCCAAACTCATAGATTGAAAAGTGCCCAGTGAGATGTGTAGCATTTTGTATATTGTTAAATTACCTACAATCATTTTTGTGTTCCTCGGTTTTTATAATGATGTTTCTTCACCAATGTTCTCTTAGACTTTTAAATGACTGAATAAGTCAAATTTAGTATTTCTTTAAATAGTTGTGTCAGTTTTGCAGGACTTATGTAAAAATCTGATTGCTTTAAATCATTTTAGAGAAACACAAATTTAGAATACATGTCTTTTACTTCCACACTTTATCTCACATGAGGCTTGTGATGAGTTAAAAGGGGAGTATTTATGTTTGGCTAATAAACAAGACATTTAAAATCAACGTTTTTTGTAGCTGTACAGCATGTTATTGTGCTATTCCCTAATCAAAACATACCTGGAGTGTTGCCTTGATTCTTTCATGCCTGATTGAGAAATCCTTGAATCTCCGTGGCAACCATTCAGCTGTTCAAAATGCCTGTGGGGATCTAGCCCCGCCTTCAAGGCGCAGCTCCTCCTCAGAGCTGCAGTTTCCAAGCTTCCACCTCACAGAGCAATATAACTTTCCAACTCGGTTCCTTCAGACTAGCCAGCAGCAATTAGCAAACACTTGGTTCAAATGTGCATCAGCTGAGCTCATTACAGGAGCTGCTTATGAGTGAAACGCTGGTAAAAACATTGTTAAAGGGTTAGCAGAGGAGCCATGTTTCTGAAGTCATCACAACATGATGAAAGAGCAGGAGTTTTTAAAGAGACAGAGGCCCAACTTCAAGGTGTTAAATAATGAAGTCAAATTTCTTTAAGCCATATTTTATAGAGAAAGCATTTTCATAACAACTGACGTCAACATAGTTTCTCGATTGTGTAGAATGGCTCTATCTGCTTGGGTAATACATAATGCTGCCCCTTTTAAACCGGATTGAGCTCATGGTCGCTGTGCAGAACATAAACATTGGGTTGAACGTTGAAGTCATGTCAGAGACAGTCACTGAACAGACGAACAGCAGCTCAGACCACAGAGAGATCATTAGCCCAGGATTACGTAACGTAATCTTAACAGAGAGTATTGTTTTGCAGGATCTATAAATCCAAGTTATCAACAAAAACTGTTCAAGCTGTCAACTTGTTGAACAGGTAGCAGAGCATTAGGTCAATATCTCCGCTTCATCTCGGTTCTTCATTCAGCTGCTGGATGTTTTACAGGTCTGGCGTACATCAGCTGTTAACATCTCTTAATAAGGCGGCAAGAAGTTTCAATGTGGCGGAGCAACAACAGCGTGGCAACGCCCGGTCGGACACGAATGCACACCTCGTCTGCTGGATTGGAGAGCCTCTAACGCTGTCAGCAGCAGATTAAGTTTCTGTGGCAGGCAAAGTGCAACCCTGAAGCATCCATGCAAACAGTTGGAGTGCTGTGAACACCGTGAGGCACTCAAACACTCCAAAGGTTATAAGATTTCTCCAACATTTTGTTGTCCACAATAGAAGTTGGACAACAAAACATGAGATACTCGAGTTCCCCTTGTGAGTAAAAACTGTGGAAAGTGGGCAGACTTTTTCAGAACTGCAAACTTTAATGCAATCAAACACATTCAAAACACAGTTAGGAACTAAGGATCGATAAATTGAATGTCGGTCAATGTTATCAACAATTAGAAATGGACAAAGAATTTAACAAGCACAGGAATTTCTCATCCCCCAGCGGTCCCGGTGGTCCCAGTGAAATCCAAAACTGGACCCCACAATCCCTGCACATGGTCATGTTTTGTGCTGCCAAAAATAGCTGACCGCTGTCACACCCCAAGTGCACCACTTTGTACGCCGATATGTTTGGACACGTTTGTCTGGAAGAGTATCCTTAAAGCCGTGTAAAAAGGGATTGACAAAAGAGAAACCCCTCGACCAGAGACGTGTGTCCTTTTAGATGTGGTCATCGCCAGAGGACAGAGGTCAGAGGTCCCAAAATATAAACTGTCAAGTGAAGCTCAACGTCTCTGGTTCAATATACTTAAGAGAGGGAGAATTAACGCGACCGTTTCTGGAAACAATCAAATCTTCACAATGTTTTGGCTGTGTTGCAGGAGGATGAAGAGTGCAAAGCTTCATCTAGCGTAGTAAACAGACAGAGTGGGAGCATTGCGTCTTCAGAGAACCAGCCTGTCCTCGCCTCCTTCCTGAATGACCTGACCAATAGAAACCTGGTTCTGAGCCTTTATGAAGCACTGCCTCTTGCACTCCATCAGCTGCTCCAGGTCCCGCCACATCTTCATCTGCTCCATGTTGGCGCTGTGGTTCTCCCTCACGACCTTCTGCTCCTCACGCAACTTCTGAAACACAAAGGTAAAGATACAAAAATAAATAAATAAAAGGCATAAAGTGATGCAAATTTATGCCTTTAAAACCAGTGAGTAGATATTTTTTTCAAAAGTATTTCATATCCAACATGTCTTAACACACCTAATTAAATCCTAATAAAGTGTTCTTAGTTTTCTTATTGATGTTTTAATGAGAATATGGCTACAATGTATCATTTGTCTTCTTTTTCTTCAGAAGTGTAAGTGTTTAAAAAAATCGACAAATAGATTTTCTCAATTGTAGGTTTGGTCCCTGTACCTTGATTTAAAGAACATCAGCTGGGCGATACGGCTTAAAAATTAAAATCTCAGATTTTTATTTCATACCAGATCCGATTTTAATTGATTTTTTTCACTTTCTTTTCTAAAAAAAAATTACAACTGACAGAAAATATTTTCAAAAGGTGAGTTGTATGACGGAGTATTAGTGACAAGCTACAATACGTTTCGCCTATTTACGAGAATATGCTCATTATATTAGCAGAATAAAGACAGTTTTATCAGAAAAATGTCCTAAAATTATAAGAGAAAACTATTTTGATGAGAAAAAAAAAAGCTTGTGGAGTTATCAGGATATGACATGACCAAACCATTCGGTGTGGTTTTCTTCAAAACAAAGTCGTAAATAAATGGCTTCATCTTCTGCAATCTGATGCAGATGTATTAGAAGATGAAGCATTTGCTTATCTGTAAGATGGATCCCACCATCTAATTTTACAAGATGCTCAGCAGTCCTCATTTTAATTTTTTGTTATTTGTTGTGTTGCAGTTATCATAAAATTACTACTTTATTCTTGTTACATTATAACTTTATTCTCATAATTAAAAATAATAAATAAATCAAAGCTTTGTCGCTAATATTCCATTGTAGTGTTGACCTGAATTCATACAAGCTGTAAAACACACTTGTTAAAGAAGATGGCCGACCTGGACGGGCTGATGTCACTCTGAACTATGGAAACCCAAGGAGTGCATTAATGGGGGAAAAAAAAAATCCAGATTTTTCAAAAGTTAAATCTTTAAAAATTCAGTTAATTAATATATCGCTCAGCCCTAAATAAAAGGTAAAAATCTGTAGCCTGAGTCTGTAAGACTCCAGCTGTGTGAGCTTCCCATAAACCTTCGTTTCCAATCTGTCTTCAGACTGTTTTTGGCAGAATAAGGGAAAATTTCCAAGTACAGATCCTCTGCTTCATCTTAGTCAGCGCTTAGATCGTCTCCTCTCACCTTGCCAAGTAATTCCTGTTCTGCAATGTTCTTCATGTACACTTCCCTGCAACGAAGCAGCAGAAAAAAAGAAAAAAAAAACAAAAAAAAAACAGATGGGGTGAGAAAAGTCACTTTTCACACGGTGCTTTTTTGTTTAGAAAAGGAGTGGCACGTCAATTTATCTTTATTCTGAAAGGTGTGGTAATCTGACTTTCTTCTGTACAGTCAGTAGGAAGTGTCAGCAGATTTATGCTTATGTAAGTCTTAGGTAAAGAAAAACGGATGTGGTTCCGGTGAGCAGCAGGCAGGCCAAGCCCGACGGGCTCACCTGATGGTCTTCTTCTTCTCCTGCGGATCAGATGACACATAGGCCTTCATCTCTTCAGCAGCGCGCTGAATTTGCATCTCAATGATCTGCAGATGACAGAGATGCAAAGATCACCGTTTTAATTGTGGCGGTGGGTGTTTTGTAACCAAACATCCACCGCCACAGACTTCTTGGAAAATGTTCCCGCTGTAGATGGAAAAATAACATTTTAAAAGGGCAGCATTATGTATTTTCCAGGCCATTCTATAGTACAATCAAGTAACTATGTTAACTTCAGTTGTTATAAAAATGCTCTATATTCCAAATATGACTTAAAAGAATTTTGACTTGGTAATTTAACACCTTGAAACTGGGCCTCTGTCTCTTTAGAAAACTCCTGCTCTTTCTGAAACTCCGCCTTCAGGAAGTCAGCGCAACATGGCTCCTGCATTAACCCTTTAGCAGCATTTTACCCGCGTTTCACTGAGATGTATATCTTATAATGAGCTCAGCTGGTGTTCGCTAATTGCTGTTGGCTAGTCTGAAGGAGCTGAGTGGGAGAGTCACGGCGGAGGGCTGCTCTGTGGGGCATCCGTTCTGAAACCGCAGCTCAGCTTTGTTCTTGAAGGCGGAGCTAGGTTCACCCAGGTGTTTTGCACAACTAATAGTTGCCATGCAGATTAAAGGATTGCTCAAACATGCATGATAAAATCAAATCAACACAGGTATGTTCATCATGAACGAATAACATTATACCATGATACCATGATATAAAGCTAAAAAAATAGATTTTACGTAGTACTGCCCCTTTAAATCTTCCTATATTTGTTTAAGGAATAACAAATCCAATGTGGCAAACAGGTGTTTTTCTTCAGCAATAAGCAATTATTTAGCAAAATCACTGGCCTCTGACATAGAGTTGATGTAATGGTATCGGTTTTCGTTCTGGGCCATCTCCTCCCTCAGCGCTTTCACCTCCTGTGATTTGATAAATGAGGACAATTTTCATCATAAGCAAATAGGACGGAAAACATTCAATTCTCGCATTAACCAAAAGAAGCGTGAAAAACAAAAAAGAACTAAAATGACCCTTACCTGTTCCAGTTTGGATCTGTTGCTCTCCAAACCAGCAGCACAACTTTCATACTGGATCTTCTTCTCCTCATACTCTTGATTCAGCTCCTGATATGAATGCATTCCCGTGGATTGGGCAAAAGAAAAGAAGGGATAAAAACCAAAACAAAACATTACCAACAAGTACAAAGCAGAAAAACCGAGAAGTGCAGGATAATGTCTCAGCTGGTATTTTAGCAGTTTCATGTCCAACAGGCTCTAACTAAATCTATTTCTGTCTTCCTGTATTAGCAGACATTATCCAGTAAGATGAAAGAGCAATTCTGGGAACACATGTAGGAAAATCTAATCCTCTGCTCCCGCTCAGCAATGTGGGGGGGCTTTCCCATTGTGTATGTTATTCAAGGACTATGTAAATCGTCCCTAATGGACTTTATTCAGGATAACACACAATATGAGTTAAACCCCAATTTGTTTGCATGGGACGACGTTAAAATCCCTGCATTTGTTTTTGCGTTAATGACAGATTTTGCTCTGAGACATTCCAGTCCACACTAACAGCGTTAAGTGAAAAATCCTGATGTGTTGTGGTTCTGGACGGTCACATGTCTTGGTGGGATGAAATTATTTCGTCCCATTCATATCCTGTTAGTCACCCAGGGGAGCTGTCAGCAACGGTCTATTTTCGTTGAAGCTTTTTGTCGGAATCCGTTGCACATAAAGGAGTGACCGAATGGCTCCGGCAGCAGAACCTCGAGGTTTTTCTGACACTCACCGCTCGCCGCTGTCTCAGTGACCTCAGCTCTTTAATAATTGGTGCGAGAGCGGATTTCTTCTCCACAATCATCGAGTTCAGCTTCTTCACCTGAAAAAACCACGTGGCAACAACGCAGACTGCATTACAGCAGGGAAAACGTGACTAATCTTAAAGTAAGACATCTTAAAAAATAGGCAAAGAGAGAAGACAGGGGGAAAAAAGAGCATGATTCTAATTGAAGGCCTTTTAAGACCTTTTAAAAACCATTATGAATGAAATTTAAGACCTGTAACACAACAGAAATGTGAAAAAAAATTGCACAATTTATATAGTAGTAGTCCAAGCTTTTTAGCAAATGAACGTAGCGTGGTACAGATTGGCAGTTGAAGTGAGCCAGTGGCGAAGACAAACGACATCCAGCCAACTAGCAATAAATTTACACTTAACCATACATGCAAAAAACACTAGCTAGATGGCTTGAAAGGGTATATTAGCAGCTGGTTAGCATTTACTGCCTCCAGTCACAGAACGCAGTGTGCAGCTCAAACGCTTGCCTCACAGAAAAGTAAACTATGTAAAATATTCTAGATTAAATAGTCCTGCCATGACAAAAATGTAAGACCTGTGATTGACGTATTTATGGCTGACTTACATTTTTCACATGAATTTAAGACATTTCAAGGCCTCAATTTTAGGTAAATGAATTTAAGCCTTTTTAAGCGTATGCGGACGCCCTGTAGTCGCAAAGCCACGCACTGCCAAGTCTACATAGACCCATGTAAGAGAAGAATAGTATGTTAATATGCTTGTTGTCAGGCTATTCATTCACCGCACGAGCTGTGTGTTTGGGGACATTGTCATTCTGAAACATCTTTTATTATGAAGTCTTTAACCTTTTAATAGGACCTTTAGGCTAAAAGACAATTACCTTTATTTCCCAATTTTCCTTCCAGGCCGCTGAACTTGCACTGGGAGATGTTTCTGAGCTGGGATCCTCTTCAGAGG
>CAEGAE010089293.1:0-53026 GCA_903067095.1 Girardinus metallicus | reverse complement strand
TCTATCTATCTATCTATCTATCTATCTATCTATCTATCTATCTATCTATCTATCTATCTATCTATCTATCTATCTATTTATTTATCTATTTATTTATTTATTTATTTATTTTGTCTGTTTTGAAGAGCCCTTACTAATCTGCAGAAAACCACCAGACAGACAGATTTTTAGTAGACAAACATACAAGCATGCTTTTCTTGTTACTTGAACTCTTGTCGTTCTTCACTGGAACGAGGAAGAAAGGCAAGCACAGCACGAGGTGGCTAACAAGGCATAGAGAATGAGGAAAACAAATGCTTTAGAAGATTGCCTGAAAGGTCAGTATAAGTTCAAAGGAGAGGACCAATTAGACCTCCCTGCAAAGCAGCATCTTTACAAAATGGCAACCGGCAGTTTATTCTGAACTGTAACGATGAATGAAGGCAGAAATTAACCTCTTCTCGGTTTGATCATCGCTGTGGAGAAACTTGGTCCTTCTCTACCTTACATTGAGTGTAAAGCTTTTTTTATTGCACCTTTCAAAAATCATAAAGTGTCTTTCAGACAGAGTGGAAAAAACACAAGTCCCATTAAACATAAGCGGACTTTAAAACAAAGAATTTTTAGATGGTTTTTAAAGGAAGTCACTGGGTCCACTCATTGACTTTAGCACGGCTTTCATGGTACAATTAGTTTCAGACAGGTGATCTTACATACAGAAAACTTTATTAAATCAAACTTTTTTTATGGTGCGGTCAATGGCTGCAGGGAAGCCGTGTATTGAAGCTTCAAAACAAGCCCACACCATTACTCCTCCACCACTAGGCTCGAGAATTGGAATGAGTCATTTGTGCTGATGTGCTGTGTTAAATTTTCTCCAAAGATAGCACTCTGCATTACGGCTTAACATCTCTACACCTCAACTGTTCTGGGAACATTGCTCTAGAGGTCTTGTGGTCCATTCAAGTGCATTTTTGCAAACTTGAGCTGTCATGTTTTCTTCTTTTCAATAAAAGACTTCTATCCTTACAAATAGGCCATGCTCATTCATTCTTTTTCTAACTATCCTGTCAGAAATTTTAACATTTAAGATTGTAAGGCTGGTAGAATCTGAGACAGAGGTTGTAGGTCTTTGCGATTTCATTGAGCAGTATGTAGTTTGTACTTGGGGTGAATGTGTTGGGATGTCCGTTCCTGGGAACACCTAGCTGCAATAAATGTTTTTAATGTGAATAGTCTTTTGCGCTGCAAAATAAAGGATTTCAAGTTGAGAAATTACAAGTCACAAGACAATTGGTTATTTCTTTCCATCTTGTATTGTACTGGATTAATTAGACAAGAATTACTAATTAATCAAGAACATTTGATCAGCAGTACCTTCCTGTCATGTTTTCTTCTAAATTTACATCTACCGTTTCACAAACAACTTCTCCATTTTGATTATTCTAGATTACTCTAGAATGAATTCATGGTATCTGTTGAACAGTTTTGTAAGTTCTATTTCAATATTTCAATAAATTCAGAAGCTAGCAAAGACCACATCATTTTTTTTATCAAATCTCAGACGTAAAGCTTAAGAAGTGAAGGCGGATGTTCTTTCTTTTGACTACAACTACAATTGGTTAAACAACATTTCATAAGACTTGTTTTTTTTAAAACATCACATCATATTTTGTACTAGTTTAAGTGTACTCTAAATGTACAATGATTCAATCTGAACTGGAAAGAAGTCGTTGCACTTTTGGTGAAGATAAATTACTTTATTACTTTATGGGCAATATTTTGGATTCACTTATCAGTTGCACCTTGTTTCATTACAGTAATTAGAGGTTTAGACTTTCATCAAGTTTTCCTTTTGATAAGAGTCGGTCTTATTTAATTGAGTCCACAAAAAATTCTGTGATGTAATCCATATTAAGCAGTGAGATTAACTCATTCCTATCGCTGTAGTACAGAGAATCTAAAGAACTCTTCAGTGAAATACACAGACTGAATACTGAAGTGTTCACAAGGGCAGGTCTGCAGAGAGGTGGTGGGCCAAACATGAGCTAGGGCTTTTCTTTTTGGACTTTGCATATTTGTCTCCGGCATACTTTTCTTCGGGTACTCTGGTTTGAACATTTCTATCATCCTGCCCCCTAGTGGTACCAATACCTAATGTCTTTAACGTCACCAATATCAGTATTTCTTAATTCCAGTCCTCAGGGACCACTGCAATGCATGTTTTAGGTGTTTCTCTTCAGTCACACACTTGAGTTTAATAACTGGGTGATTAACAAGGTTTTGCAGAACTCGAGGTCAAGCAATCACTTGAAACAGGAGTTCTGGAACAGAGACACATCTGAAATATAGAGTACACTGTCCTGTATCGATGAGACACCCAGAGCAAATCTGATGCATAAAATACATTTCCATGTTCCTTTGAGCTGTCAAAAACCCTTTATTAAATCATTCAAAAGCAATTACCAAAATTAAGACTAAAAATTTAAAAAAATGTATTGTGTTCCCCAAAGCATGCAAATTTCACCCATTTTACATATTGATGAAAAGACATTGTGTAATCATATTTTACTTTCGTCCTCTGAAATTTACAAGGCACCATAGCTGGAGTTGATATTACGTAACTTCACACTGCTGACGCCTGTAAACCAAACCTTAGTGGCACAAAATGACTTTCAAACTCCCCTTTCATCACTCAGTCAGATGACGAAGCAGACAAAGGAGAGTTAACATGAGTTATGAGCTTCAGGGTAGTTAAACTGTCATCTCGGCTGCTCTTTCTCCCTCAGCTCTTTTATAGGGGGCCCTGAACACTAACATAAGCTTTAACTTTGTCCGCTCCTTTACTGTCCTACATTTCCACCTACGTATCGCAAATGAAAAAAAAAAAACCCAACAAAACTAAACTAAACAAAAACAACAAAAAAACCTTGAATATCTGCTTGAGCAAATTCCAAATAAGTCATGGTCACAGTAAAGTATCTGAAGCCTTAATAAGAGCAGACAGGTTAAGGCGTTCTGTTTAAACATAGCACTCTAGCACTAATGAAAGACCTGATTACAGACAATACTCTGAACTGTTTAATAATGGGTGTGGAAGCGAGCAGATTTTCAGAAGGGAGTGTAAGTTAAGAACGCAAACTTGAAGTCCCTGTCTTTTTTTTTTCAGTTATGTTAAAAGAGCCTGAAGGGGCCTTTGTTTCTGTGCATTCAATGTTCTCAGATCACTTTGTAGCTGTTCAGCTCAAATATGGTGCAGTGCAATTGTTGTCTCTGCTTTATGGTTGCCTTTTAAATTGTTTTGTATAAAAGACCCAAACATAAGGAAACATATTAGAAATGGCAAAATAATTACTGAATTAGAGTACCATACTCTAGTATGGTACTGTGATACTTTTAAGAATCAGATTGTTAAACCATTTTGTGATTTTTCATTGATTTGGCTGAAGGGAATAGTAATAAATCCACAGATTCAGAGATTGTTGACAACAGTTTGCAGCAGTCCAATTTAAAGTTGGCTCTTTACTAAATTCTTTATGAGTATACACAGCAGCAAGTCATTCTTAGTTTAGAGCCCTTTCTGTGTTTGATTCAGTTTTTTTATATTAAAAAGGTCAATTTTTTGGAAGAGAGAAAAAACCGGTTAAAGTCAAAAGAAAACCTTGCATGTTTTTGAGTGTCCTTATCACAACTTGTTTTGCAGAATGATGAATGGAAAAGAAATCAAAGGCAGTCAGATATCAAAGTTAAATCTCTGCTTTGTTTTCTTTTTTCTTGGAGCAGCTGGGAGTTAAAAAACAAATGTTGTAGCAGAAACTCATGATGGCGACTGCTGTGAGGCTAAATCCAGAGCTGAGGAAACCATCATTATCGCCACGCTGTGGAGATGCAGAGAAAGATGCCACACTGATGGTGGGTGTTGCTGCGTTGTTTTTTTTTTTTTTACATTTCTTTGCAAAATTGCAGTGAAGGTGGATTTAATTCCACTTTCTCTGCCAGAATGACTGCACACTCACACACATATGCTGGAAAGAGAGCACACCTGTTCTCAGTTTGAAATCAGAGGTGGAAAAGCGGCTTCCCAGCAGGTATCAGTGCACTGTCACATTATCATTCCTACTTGGATTTTTTGGGTTAGGATAGATCTAAATCCTTCACATTTTTTAAGAAGCAAAAATTAAGTTTCAACTCTAGTTTCTGTTGGTATGAAGTACGCAATGAATTTGCATAATAGTAAATTCATTGAGTGCCTGAACTTGATCTAATGCACCAACCAGCAGACGATTACAAATGATTATCAAAAACAAGATTTAGTTAACAAAGTTTGAATTTAGTGTAAATTATCTTCAATTCACACACTCAGACTCAAATTTATGTTAAACCTTTCTTCCCATTCAGCTACTGCAACAGCAGCAAAATTGGCATGAACCTCAGTGTTTGCTGGGTTTTTTTTCTCAAAATGATCCCAAACACAACAAAGTAAGTTTATGGATGGAATCTATTAATGAAGGTGCATGTGTTTACATGTGTTGAGAGACAGTCCATGATTAAAGCAAATTTGTGAATAGGATTTTTTTTTTCTTTTTAGCAATTGATGGAGTTTAATGCACACCAAACAGAATCAAAGTTAGTCAAGGGTATTATTAAAAGTCCAAAATTATCACAGCACTCCTTTCCGTGAGAACTGTATGTAAACTTTTTACCAGCACTTTGAATTGAAACTTAAACAGACATAATTCTTACACTGTTAATTTCTGTCTCCTAAAACTGGAGCTTTGTTAGTTTAGTTCACCTTTAGATGTTTCTGTTTGAGCAGCTGGAGAAATCTCTTTTAAGTGTTGTCATGTGTGGAATTCCAGTTATGTAAATTCATTGGGTGAATCCTCTGCTCCAAAAATAGCCCCACCTCTCTACAGCGGTCTGCGCTCACACGCTAACCCTTGTCTGCAGGTCTCTGGATGACTTCTTACCTGTATCTCATCTTTGTTTTCTTTCTTCTCTGTGATTGAAGGGTGTCCAGCCCCCATGTCTTTGTATAAACAAAGCGTGGGCTGTATGTGTGTGTGTGTGTGTTTGGGTGAGCAGGGCCAGAAAAGGCTCTGCGTAGCTGAGATTCCCGAGATTCCCCTGCAGCAGATTTGGTCTCTGACGGAGGCCTCCGATGATCCGACATGCTCCAGTGGGGTGCACAGGTAGGTACAACTGCCTGTCTGCACCACAGACAACCTTAAGTTCAAGCATTCCACCTTAATTCCACTCATTCCTGCAGCCATGGTGCTGGAGTTTGTTTGTGGGGGAGTGTTCCTGGCAGCAGCTGTTTGTCTGATCAGGTGTGGGTGTTTGGAACTGTGAGAAAATGTTCTACTGAAAAATGGAAGACGCAAGCATTCCATCTAGTTTATTCTTCAAACGGTGATTACTGTAATTATCCTAAAATGCAGGCTGTCGAAATGTTCACGCTCTGTTCTGCTGTGTTCCTGCAGAATCATACCTTTATATTTCAGAAGATGAATTTGGGAGGGTGGGTGAGGAGCATATCCCCCCTTTTCATATAATCACACCTGAGGAGAAAAAGTTTCCATAAAGCTGTTTCTAAGCTTTCCAACCAGAAATCTACATCAATAATTTTGGGTTGACACCTGATCCAGACATAAACAGAGCAAAATAACACGCCGTGACACCTGAAGCTTGCACATGTGTGGTTTGGTAAGCCTGAATCTCTTGGAGCCTTTGTGTCAGCGATTAATAAATAAAGTCTGTTGAAACAGAGCAGCATATCCTGAAGTGTCTTGGCAGCTGCTTGTTGCTATTTTGGTTCACCTATTCTTACCTGAGGTGCTCACACCCTGCCAGGCTCAGGGAGAGGAAAAAAAATATATAGATACACACAAATGCACGAAGCCAACAGGGGTGTAATTAAAGTAATTAAGGAGAGAGGTGAAGTACAGGTGAGGCAGCTGTGAAAGTCAGCTTGGTGATGCCAGAACGAAGGGCTAAGTTCCTTATTGTGCTAATAAATGAAATACATCTTTAAGTTTTTTTTTGGCCTCATGGGAGGTTTTTGTGTGTTTGTATTATTCCGGAAGTGTGACCATCATTTCTCTTATAGAGCTGATTTCATTTTCTTTTTTACCATTTTACCATCTTGTTTAGCAGAATAAGAATCTGAGTGAGCCTCAAAACGCAGCTTCCTCTTGTTGGCAGCACATCAAACAATTCCCTCACTGATTAGCAAAAAAAAAACCCCGACCTGACCTAGCTATAGTTGTTTTGGTGCAAAATCTGACACTGGTCAAAAGTGGTTGCTCTTTATTTTTGTGAGTTGTGCGGCTGTATTATTTTTTTTAACTACTTTTCCCCAATTTTCATAATATTAAAACTGGAGAAGAGCTGTTCTTACCTTAGTGTTGGCAATAGTTGTTCTGGTTTTCTTATTTGACTGTATGACAAGAGCATTAGGTCCTGGGATAATGGGGAAAGACTGAGTATTTCTAAATTTGCTCCCCCATTTTATAGCATAATCATGGCTGCTGGGTCATGACAAAATTGATGCTAAAGTGGGGAGTGTTAAACTCCAGTCCTCCAGTGCTGGTAACCTGCCACTTTTACTTGTGTCTGTGTCTTTACACACCTGAAACAAATATCTAGGTCATTAGTACGACTCTAAGAATTCACCAGAAACGGATGTAAAAGTTGCAGGGCAGGACTAGAATTTGAGGAACTTGTTCAAGATAGAATATGAGACATCTTTAAAAGTAACATTTACAGAGAAACAGTTGTCACACAAATGCACAATCTTTTTACCAGCCTTAATGCAAGCAAATAATGCATGCCTATATAGATTTTATTTGTCTTTTATGGTTATGCAGATGTACAGTAACAGTAACAAAGCCCTGTGAGCATCTGTTACATGTTCTGCCTGTGCATGCCTGGGTTCTCTCCAGTTACTCCTAAAAACATGCATGCTAAGGTAATCTGAGATGCTGAGAAAATGTTCCTTTGGTCTGAGTGTAGGCATGGTTTTTTGTCATGCATCTTGCCCTGTAATAGATCAGTGACCTGTTCTGGACAAACACCGATTCTCACACTGGATATAAACTCCAGCCATCCATGGAACTGAAATATATAAAGTGGGTACAGAGAGTGGAGGTACAGATATTCTAGGTTGGCCAGTCATTTGCCATATTTGTTAAATATGTTGAAATATATCACTTTTTTTTAAGCCATGCTATCCAAATTTGACTTGTGCAACAACACTAACAGTCAGGCTTGGCCTCTTTGCTGGGATTGTTGCTCATCTCATTAAGTCAAATGACAAATTCTACTGAAGTCAGTGTAGTCAACCTAAGTACTTTAAACATTATATGCATAAATTCTATCCAACTGGAATTCATCAAGTAAATGTACAATAATGAAACAATTTTAAAACATCCACATTTTTCAAAGTATTTTTGCTTTCCTTTAATATTTCAAAATAGAATTGAAAAAATGTTCTCCAGACTCATATTTTTTTAGACTTTAAGTTTTATTTTTCTCACCTTTTCAGTCCATTTCTTGTACCTGAGTACAGCAGCAAATAGTGCATTATGTGCTAAAGTTATCTACTGCAAGGTGTTGTCTGAAAGTCATTTATTCCAGATTTGGGAACCAAATCCATCAAGGATTTGACAAAGGATATAAAAAATGCATGATCCCCCTCTTGGTCAATCTAAACTTCAATAAATCTTTACCACTACTAATGATGAATAGTTTTAAGTATTACAGCACAGTCTTGCTTCACAGAATCAGTTAGATTGCACATAGTATCATTTTTGACATTTTCAGGGTTAAAGTCCACACGGTAACATAGAAACTTTCAACTGAATCTAAAGAGCTTTGTCAATTCTTAAAATCTGATCACAATCTAAAAATTCAAAACAAACCACTCAAGAGGAAATCAGACCCGACTGCACCCCTTCATCCAGCCTGTAGAATGTTACTGCTTAAGCATGTCTGTCAATGAACCTCTGCCATGCGGGCCAGACGGGACTTCATACCTACGGTTGTATCTCCCGCTGTCGTCCATTGAAACCCTTCCCACGCTAAGGCCCCCCATCATGTTGAGTTGGAAGCCTTGCAGGGTTTTCAGGGAGCAGGTATGGATAGGGTGGGGGCCAAAAAAGAAAGAGAAGCAATGATTGATCTCAGCCGTAGACACCTCACTTTATCGCTGCAGCTGATAGGACCTACCTCTATTCAGCAATGCTGTAGGCTGTTTTAGTGTAAGCATAAACACAAGACCAAATCAGTACCTGTGCTGCTCTGTTTACCTGGCAGCCGTTCAGCCCCTTTCTGTCTAAACTTGAAATAGGATCCAAACACTCTACTCACGCATAGCAGTTTGCACGAGATGCTTTCCCTGCCTCCCAACCTACCACAGGGCTTCTTAGTGCTATTTTTGCTCTGTCTGAACCATAACCACCCCTCTTATTTCTTTGATTGAGAGGTGGAACATTTAGCTTGGGGGCTTTTACTGCAAACAAAACACTGATTTTGAGCGGTTACCAAGGAATCACTTTGCTAACAACCCCAACAAACACTGCTGATGGATTGCATTAGTGTGGTTTACTACTTTTGAGGACTACAGGTTGATGGTTGACTTTGGTGGTTATTTAGCACATTTCTCCAACTTGTCCAGCAAAGTGTTTCCTACAATCATCAACTTTTGTTAGTGCATAAAATTTTAAGCAGGACGTGAAGCTCTACTTTTTTGTTTCTACATTCATTGGTTAACCTTGCTTTCTCCAAAAAATAAAACCAAACAAAAAAAAAACAACTTTATGGAAGTTCTGTGGCTCAGAATGGTCTTCTGTGAAGTAGAATTCAGATGTAAGGTACAAATATTAAAACTTACAGCAAACAAAAACAGTAATAAAAAACTAAAGTACAACACACTCAAGTACTATTATGTGTTCACCTTGTTCAGACTGACCTTTTTTCTTCCAAAGATCAACTTTCTTGGCACAAAAGACGCTGGTGTGGCCTTTGTAAGGTATCATGGCCTTTTGTCACTCATAAACACGGATCCTTAGGAAGGCCTAAGGGTTGGAAGGTTGATTCGCTGAACTTATAAATAAAACATGTAGCTTTAATTTGCTTAGAGCTTGCGTGTAAGGTGAAAAGAGTTAGCGAATATTATGACTTGCTATAAAATTAAATGTCCACCAACTTGAGGATAGAAGTATTTTCCTTTTTTCCAGTGTACGTGGTAATATTTTCCACTCAGTTTTCAATAACTCCTGCTGCTTTCTGTCATGCTAGTTTTCAATGTCTGTACCAAATGCTTATTGATAAAGATTATATTTTGTGTTAGTGGATCACAATTTGAAAATAAACTGCAGGTTCAAGAGGTTTCAAGACAAGGAAAATATCCATACCACAAGTCCTAAATTTCAGTGTTCTGATACTTAATCTTTTTTTTTTTTTTTTTTATAAACCAGTGGAGCAATTCTCTATTATGCCGGGGAACACATAGACCACCATCAAACTGACTGTGAATTGTTTTGGTCCCATTTTAAAAAAAATTCATGGCAATATTCTTGGCTTGGGCTTTTAAGAATAGAAAGCAATATCACACATGAACTATATTGATATTGCAGCTCAACCAAATCATCAGGAGTGTTTAACAGAGAATGGTGACTTCCAAGTCGCCATGGTACTTGGTAGAGACTTCCAAGAACCATTCTAGTACTTCCTGCAGAATCTGGTTAGCAGAAATGCTCAATGTCTGTTCAGTCTGACCTGTTCTAAATAGATAGTCACCACCTTATACATTTGTGATATTTGGTCATCGCAAAGTTTCTCAGAGGGACTCTGGGAACCAGTTCTTTTGGCTCAGCATTAGGATGTCGACAAAGACCTTAGAAACCTTGAAAATAAAGGAGCACTTCATTCTTATCTAAACCCTCCCTAAGTTCCTGTAGAGTGAAAATTCAATAAGCTTTACATGATTTTTGCTGTTGCTGCAAAAAGGAAGTTGATAACTTTGCTCAGATTATACAGTAAGAAGCAATTTTCTAAAATTCCACAATCAGGGATCCAGTTTAAGCAAAGCTATGATGGCTGCAGGCTTTTATTTGTAGGTATTTCTGACACAATTAGTGATTTCAAGCAAATTTTTTTCCTCTGTTATTTATTTGTCTTCTAACCAGACAAATAACAATAAAATAATAAGTGCAATGATGCTCATTGACGGCTTTACCACTATACCAAAATACCAACACTATTTTGGTATAGTGTTGGTGAAACGACTATACCAAAGTAATGTTGGAAGATCGATTTTTTTTTTTTTTTTTTTTTTTTTTTTTTGTTCTTGGAAAAAAATACAAATAATTTAACTTTTAAAAATAACAAATTTTTCTTCCAATTACCCTGCAAAATATAAAATTCTTTCTGTCTCCATGATTGTTTTTTTTTTTTACCACAACTTGGCTTCATTGTTTTGGTATGCCATCCAACTTTTGATTCTTTTTCATGCTTCATATTATGACAGTCCAATTTTAAGATTATCGCTTTCTTCAAATTATAACAAGATGTTGAGCTAAATTTTACCTTGTTCAGTTCGTGTGGTTTTACATGGATCACTGCAAGAGTAATTAGAAACCTGCATTACAGAGCAGCTGTGACTGTTTGCATTATGTGCTATTAGATATTGATTTGGTGATAATACTTATAAGAAAATCATTAGGAATCGGAAGTTTGACACAAAATGCTTAATCTCTTCCAGATGTCCGAGGGGTCATAATGTCCTCCTGCCTCCGGTGCAGCATTGATCCACTGGAGCAAACATCAGCAGCTCAAGTGTAAAGAGAACCCCACAGTGCATTTGTTGTAAAACTAGTTAGATAATGAAATAAAACAAAACCTGACCACGAGTGTTATCTGGTGGTGCAGAATGTATATATTGGAGATGCAACACACGTTTGTTACTCCTTTGTACAAAATGTTCTCAATCTAGACAGTATCCATATGTGGGTAAACTACGGTGGATGGAGCTGCCAAATGCTGCAAAGCTGAAACCCCTCTTTATTCTCCCCTTAAGAATCTCTTTGGGTTGTATTTTTTGTCTTAAGGCAAAAACTCAAACTCATTTATCTTCCACTCTCTTGATTTAGCTTTCAGTGCTGCCCCATTGTGTCTTACCGTACTTCAAAGAATCGTTGTCAAATTAGGTGATAATCTAAATGAAAACGGGTTGCTGCTCTACTCAGTATGTGGAGAGCTTGCTTTAATTTCTTTTCTCATACATCAAAAGTGAATATCAATCAGCTTCTTGCAAACTTAGAATTTTAAGGAATTATCTAAATCTTAAAGTGTTTGTTTAATTTTTATTTAGTTGTTTATTTTCTTTCAATAGGTTTCATCTATTCTTGTGGACATTGACCAGTGAATATTGGAGTACTTTTGGTCTTCTGAGACTTAATACGTCCCCCTGCAAGCCAAAGAAACCAGTGTGGCCATTTGGACACCCAGCTGGATGGAGAAGGAAAACAGAGTAAGCAAGTATTGCACCACATTCTTATGTCTGGGATTGGCAATTATGTGAAACTATCACAATAGTCAAGCACAGAAAGAAATGCCTGCTTCTGAGAATAGATACAAGAATTGCAACATACAAAAGTAATATTTCTTTGTAACAACTAATCCTTTACAGATAAACTAACCTCCATATTTTATAACTTGAGAGAACAGAGATTACCTTACCAAGTCAACATGTTAAGTAAATTTTTCTGTAGTTCTTAAGAGATCAGCGTTGTGAGCTCAAAGTTGGATAGTTTTCTTGCAACAAGACACTAAGACAAGTTATTGTTTGTCTCAAATAATAATTTGAGAAACATTATTATAATTATTATTATTTATTTTTATTGAGACAAATACCTTGTCCCAAGCCTAGCAAGGGAACACTTTTGGAAAAAGAGTTGGAAAATGGATAGATGAAATGCAAGTATAATGGTAATTCATATTTGTGGGAGATTAGATTGTATTTTTTAAATTTAATTTCTTTAAAGCACAGGTGTCAAACTCCAGTCCTGGAGGGCCACTGCCCTGCAACTTTTAGATGTGCCTCTGCTGCACCACACCTGCATAGAATAATTAGGTCATTAGCAGGACTCTACACAAGGAGGAGGTAAACACTGGAAAGAGGTACAAAACTCTTTCCAGTGTTTTGTACCTGTGGCACATCTAAAAACTGCAGGATAGTGGCCCTTGAGGACTGGAGTTTGACACCTCTGCTTTAAAGCATTGGTTTAAGTTGTTAGTATTGCTTCATAATTATGTTTTGCACCAAAGAAGATTTCAAGTCAGAGAGATTAAATAAGAAACAATTTGTAGTTGATCATATTCAGCTCAGACTCTTCTGGAGAAAGTGCTTGCTACATTTTTAATGTTCTGATAACAGACGTACCAACTCAGTGTGAGTTTAGTCTTAACATAAATTAGAGAATATAAAAAATAATAATGCGCATAGCGTTGTGTGTTTGTACTATGTGCATAATGTTTTCTGACAGCTCACTCCTGTCAGAAAGTATGTCTTTGGCTTCACTTTTCATGCAACATTCTCTGTGAGAAAACAAGAGAACCACACCTGACTGGGCATCTATCCAAACAAAAGGTCTTGAACCCAGCCCTTGCGTGCCGCTTCAACCCAGACATCTGATTAATTACAGTGTGGCCGTTAAGGCAAAGAAAAACTAGCTGATGAAAAGTCAGCGAGTCTGCAGGCTCAACCTGCCCAAACAGCATCATGCGTGTTAGCTAGTAAAAGCTCGCGTCTCTCCTCCCTTCCAAGTCTTTTTCCTTCCACGCCCCCTCCCCACTACCTCCCGCCTCTGCTCCGGGCCCATTCGTGCCGAGAAGGTAAAACATTTTTCCTGCTGTGTCAGAGCCCCGCAGGTGGGCCCCGTGTACTCAGGTAGATTATATCACTGTTACTATAGATCGTGTTTGGGTTAGCTCAAACACACTCTTCACGGCAGGAGCAAAACAAAGTGTTCCACAGTGGATGATAACAGCAGAAGCTGCTCCCTTCAAATTAACCTTTGGAAACACTTTGGCCTCGCACGAAACACAGGCGTAATACCTGCTCTCCCCACCTATTTTTTTATATCTGTAGTAAAGTTTATACAGTCTTTCTCATTAATCTAAAACAGTGACACAAGCCTTTCAGTTAAAGAAAAGAGCTTCCTTATGTCCAGATTGAAAGCATTGTGCTGATTGGATGAGTAGTTCTGTTTCTGATCTACATGTTGCTTGTGCAGTAGACTTTATAAATTGACTTACTTTAAACAAAAGAGGCATGAATTGCTTAAATGTGCTCTGGGGCCAGAAGCCCAGGATGGCTACGATAAACAGATCACCCAGGTGGTCCTCGTGTAAGAGCGGGGCTACAGCACTGCTGCAGAGGCCTGCTGCTTCTGCTGCAGTCACAGCCATGCAACATCTTACTTCAGTAACTGACTCGCACTATCTCAGCAAAAGGCTGAAATTCTGCTGAACTAACAACAATCTGAAGCTTCTCCAGTGTTTGAATACTGAGTGCTTTGTCATTGCATAAAGAGAGACACATGAGCTGAGAAATCTTTGCAAACCACCTCATTCATTTGCAAACAGCACAATGCACTTAAAAAAAGTGGTTTTAATCCTTCGTAAAACTTTTTCATAAAGTTAGTTTGCAGATTCTGTCTGAATATTTGTCTTGGTAGTAGTATACATACAGCTCTGGAAAGAGATCACTGCACTGAACCCCATTGAAAACCTCATGGTTATTCCACCAAATATTGATTTCTGAACTCTTCTTGGATTAAAACGTTAATGTTGTTGTTTCTAAATGAATATGAACTTGTTTTCTTTCCTTTATTTGAGGCCTGAAAGCACTGCATCTTTTTGTTATTTTGACCATTTCTCATTTTATGCAAATAAATACTAAAATTTTGCTTGGAATTTCAGAGACATGTTGTCAGTAGTTAATAGGATAAAAGAACAATGTTTATTTTACTCAAACATATACCTATAAAAAATAAAATCGGAGAAACTGAAAAATAATTTTAAGTGCTCTCAATTTGTTCCAAAGCTGTATATAAAATAAAAAATTATCCCAAAATTTTATGTAGCCTGCTTTTTTGTTAAATGTATATATATCTTAGTAGTTATGGTTGATTTACTAGGTTGCTATCTTTTTATGTGTGGCATGGTTTTTGATTAATCAGTTTTCCACCAAATTAAGATTGGAAAAAAAGATTGGGTTAAAATTACTAACAAATAAAATATGTTTCAGAACCATCTATCAGAACCATCAATTCATTCGTCCAGCCGTTGTCTCCCACTTTTTCCACATAGTTAGAAGGAAAAGGCAAAACCAGACATCCTGCCCACAGTGAAATTTACTTGCTTCTCACTGGAGTTACCAAAGGTGACCATTTAAGTCCCAAGAGTTAGGGATAAACCGCTGAAAGTTCTCTACTAACTCTCTTTCTGGCCTTGCTCCTGAAAGACATACTAGATTCCAAACTTATAAGATATTGCTTCTTTGAGTTCTTTTTATGTCCACATACTACAGGTTTCTCAGACTTTTCAGGCTAAAATATGATTAATTGAGGTTTTTCTGTAATAATCTCATGAAACCAAACTTGAACAGAACAAACTTCACAAACTGAGAGATTTGGTTGGCAATTCAAGATATGGAATGAGGACAGACTCCTAAGAAGGTTGAATGCTAAAATTCAATAAAAAATGCTTCAAAAATATTAGTAGCAGCCAGGGTATCCACATCTGTCCGTGCAGGTCATGCATGAACCTATGCAATCATTTTTTTTTTTTTAGTTTTTATTTCCCTCTTACAGTTTTGGTTTCTATGTAAACTCTCTGTGTCACATCACAAAGGCAGAACAAGTTTTGCAGTGATTTGTCATGGCCTAATGTATTTTACGTAACAAATACTGATTTATTTTTTCCACATGGTTACAAAGACCTTCTACCTGAACTGTGGATCCTCATCAGAAGCCACCATTTGTATTTGGCTAAAAACATTTTTTCACTAATTTTTAATCCTGTTTTTCCTCTTTACAAGTAAACAACAAATCCTTGAACACACAACAAATAAACAAAAGAAATAAGTCCCCCACGGCATAGTAATCTTTTGTTCCGTTGGGATTCCTAAACATGACTGAAATGAGTGTTTGTAAATACTTATAACCATAACTGCTGGCCTGTTCATGTTCATACCTTCTGGTTTACATTGGGAGCTGCTCCAGGCAGACAGATGTAGGCTCCTGAGCGCCGGGCAACACTGTAACAGCTCGAGATTTACTCGATGGAAAAACACATTCCTCACACCCACATGCTCATCATACATCAAGCGTGTTTCTAATCTGAAGACAGGTGAGGGCTCAAATCAACGATGCCAGACACCGTACTGCCTAATGCATTGTTTAGATAGGATTATTTTACATAACAAGTGTGTTCCTGTGGCTTGTCTTATCATGGGAGGTGCTTGTTTCATGAATGTCATTAAGCTGGAGCGCTGTTGTCCCTTCTTTTTGCAACGCAGCCCCTATCTAGCATCTTATCACATTAAGCTGAGTTATTGTAAGGGCCTGTGTGCACCAGTGATGGTTTATGTACAGTAAGCGTGACAGATCATTTGTCAGAGTCAGCCCGGTCATTCCCTCTGCATGCCCCAACATACTTCTGCCTTTCGGCTGCTCGACCATGTTTGTCTGAGAAAAGGATTAGGTGGAAATATGAGGAAACTGTCAGTATGTAACTGTGAGGGTAACCCGGCTTGTGATTCACAACGCTTAATAGTGTCAGGTAATAGCTGTGAGTCATAGCTGAGAGTATGCCATCGCGTGCATGCTGAACAGTTGAGGTTATGCCTGTGTGGGTACAATTGGAAAAACTGGTTCTTCTAAAATGTTGTTATGACAGATATCACTGCAGAGGGATCACCAGACACAAGGGTGTTCCCTCCGCAGGCACAAACAGAACTGATTTGGATTTTCATCCTTTTATTTCGTTTTGTTTGGGGTATTTTGCCTCATCAGGTAAAGTGAATCAGAGCTTAAATTACTCATCTGGGTCTGGATTGTCTACGAAAGGTTCATGTTGCCTCTAGCTTAAGGGCCACAGAAGCGCTATTATTGTTTTTGTTCGACACGCTAGGATTCTGTCTGCAGCTCTAAAAATAACACAAAGACCATAATTATGGCTTTGACTTAAAGCCCCCACCTCTCTCCACTCCCTCCACCCATTATCCTTCAGAGCACCTGTGCTTATTTATGGTGTGTGAGTGTCTTCACATGTTTTCCAGATGATTTACAGCTCGTCAGTTTGTCAGATTTGTGCAGGAATGCAGTCTCTGATGTCAGTAAGAACAGACTTGATTGTGAAGCAGTGACTATGGAAACTTCGGCTGACGACGTGAAGTCCAGGCCCTCTATAACAATGAAGAGTTTACTCTTGGTGACACTAGTAATTCAGGTATGCGAGGTGTGGCAAAAAAATAAATTGTCGCCTTTTCATGCTTTTTTCCATTAGGACAGGACCAACCCAGTTACACCTAGTAGCAGGTACGTTCATGCGCGTTGACGTTCAGCAAAGTTTACCATGTATACATCTAATTTTCATTAGATGTATACATTTAGGACCTAAATGACTTACTTTCCAGGCAAATTTAGATTGACCGTTATTTTTTTTTTTGTATAAAAAAGTTAGGAAAAAACATTTTTGCACAAATAAAAAGAACATAACATGGTTAACCTTTTGAATGGCCGTTTTACATTTTCTTATTTTTTGTTAAGAGATTTTCATCTTGCTTCAGAAACAGAAAACGAGTTTGTACCTACATCTGCCAGAGGTATGAATATGAGTTTGCAGTACACACAAACATCTCTGAATTGTCCTTCTACCAATTGCCTTTCCTAATGTCCTTGCAAACATTTTGTGTCTGGTAACTCTTATTCTACTCGTATGCAGAGAACTTTGAAATATAAGAAGTTATGTTTTTTTATTAACTTTTATTTTTATTCAAATTCTTATATTGCAAAGAAAAACATAACATGAACATCAAACAGCACATAGAACAGAAAGGTTACCAAGGAAGAGAGACAGTGATGCATCACAAAAATAAAAAAGTAATCAGAGTTTTTATTCCAATGTACTTTGATGAAATGCCAAGAAGCTTGAAGGAGGTGAGGCATTGGCCCAAACCCACCCGCTTTGAGCACGAGGACCTCCCCAAGCAAGTCCCTCCAGTACAAATTAAGAATGGGGAAGGAATCCCTTGAGGCCATCACACTGACATGGATGAATCAACTTATCAGGAAGTTAACAGGTGGGAGTTTCCCCAACTGATTTACAAACATCCCTGCTGTTCGACCTAGCATCAAACCATAATTACTACTCAGAATAAAGAATAGTCACACTTACTTTTGAGCTTATGTTAACCATTTTGCCCAATATTTTTGGGCCTTGTTACAATAAAGTCTTAGGGAGAAGGTAAGCATTTCCATTTCATAGATTTGCTCACCAGTCTTTCAATGTCATTGACCTCCCACTAAGCCATTGCCTTGTTATTGATTTTTTTCCCTGATTTCAGTAATATTTTCAAAAGGTACTTATCCTGAGAGTTGAGAGTTTTTGGTAAATCACATAAATATGTAGTTTGAAAGTCATGTTCAATTTCAAAGCCAAAAATTACTTTTAATAAGTTCATCCATCCGTCCTTCCGTCCATCCATCCATCCATCCATCCATCCATCCATCCATCCATCCATTCATTCATTCATTCATTCATTCATTCATTCATTCATTCATTCATTCATTCATCCATTTATTCATCCCCAGCGAGACATTTTGGGTCATTTACTTACTCTAGAAAGCTTTTTATATTCCAACATTGCCATAAATGTGGGGATGAAATTAAGACAATGACCTTAGACTTGACACACAAGTCAAATCTGTAATAATACAAAAAGGCTTTTTCCACCAACAGTATATTGACAAAATCAATGTTGTCTAACATTGTTTTATGTCTATTTTTACTTTGTTTACTATTTTTACTTATTCTCTTAAGGTACAGTACATTGGTCAACCAATGGTGGTTTTAAATTAACTTTATAGATGGATTGAATTGGATGGGATCACTGTTTTCCATAAATGAGAAGAATGGAAGTTTTCATGTAGCTTTAACTGTAATTATGAAATTAATTTTTATGTATTAACTATGTAGGGAAAATAATGTATTCCTGACATATACATCTTTGCACAAACTCATCCAAAATTTACATCTGTGCTTGGCTTATTTGTTTCTTTTTGGGCGTCATGAAAAAAAATGGTGGGAAGAAAAAAATAAACAGACCGAATGCAGAGGAATACTTCAAGTCATAATTTATGCCGATGCATCTGTAATAATATCCCAGGAGACACAATAGCAGTAAAGAACTTTATGGTTTTTATAGATGCACGCTGGTTGAAGTACCAAACAAAGACTTTGTTCTGTATCTAATGTCTTTCTCAGTTACCATGCCTCAGTTTTTAAACAATTGCAGGCCTAATATGCCACATTGTATTAATGTGGAATCCTGATAAACGTCTATTTCACTGAGTGCAATCTTTGGTTCCTGGAGCTGCCCTGTGTAAACGTTACCTGGAAGTATATTTCTTGTAAATAGAGGAGATAAAATTGGCTCTGAAAGAGAGGGAGTTATCAGAAAGTCTTTAGATACTGTAATGTATTATTTCTTGGTGCCAGGTACTTTGTTGGAATGAAGGACGTGAATAATGAAGCAGTGATCTGAAATGTGTAAAATGCAGATTAATAAGTAAGTCATAAATTTGCAAAAAATGTTCCAGCCACAAGTCTGGAAATCATAGAAAAATACATGATGGCATTTTACTTGATTCTTTAGGCAAAGATTAAAGTGCACTTTTTTCATGCAAAGACCACATATAAATATTTATAAAGCCTGTCAGAATAACAAGATGATTTAATTTTTTTGTTATCTAATGTCTACAAAAACCTTTAGCTATTTCTTGATTTAAAAAAAAAAGTAGTTTTAAGTCTTTCAGATTTTGGCAAATCCCTCACAACTACAGTCAGCTATTCTTAGAAAGAGTGTTCAGGTAGAAGTAGTTCCAGTGCTGCTAAAATAATAACAAAATATTTCTGAGGCAACACTTTATCATGTGGAAGTTAACCTTGAAGGCAAAGATCTCACTACTGAATGTTTGCTCCAAAAAGCTGATTCCATGAATCACAGAAATATATTTGTGGAAGTTGTTCTTCACACAGAACGTACAGTAATTTGATTTTGCAGGGCAGAATGTATTAAAAAATGTTTCCTTTCTTCAGTTTTCAGTTCTGAGATGATTCTGTTATTTCAGATTCCTTCACAAATTATTGCAGTATATCCTGCTTGGAACAAAAACTTTTGATGTGACTGAATGCGACTTAAAAGAAAAAAATGGTGAACATGTAAGATTTCTTTTTGTCAGTTTAGGAGATGAACCAACAATGTTATCACAGTTCCCGTTCTCACCTCCCTCTGTATATTCGGCAGAGCAGCTCCATGGTGCAGTTCCTGCCTCCTATCAGCTCCACTCATCACCTCTGTGTCTCTGCTTTAGCCAGGTTATCAAGCATGCAACAATAACGTGCCAATGTATACGGGCATTTTCTACCAGTTCAGAGAGCTGGCACGCTCAGTGAGCCGTGTGACGTCACAGAGGAGGGACTACAGATCTGATCTAACTATAACTGCATGGCATAGCATGACTACACCGTCTGCTAAACAGTTAATCAGATATCGTCCCTCAGCTTCAAATGGGATTCTTTCTGCCACACCAGTAATGTTTTTGTCTCTTTAGAAAGTTTATCGAACGCCAACATCTCAGAAAAATATATTTTGCCGTCTTGATTTTGGGGAAGAAAACATAGAGAGAAAATTCTGTTCACTGGATGTATTTGAAACAGGAAAATACAAGAATATTTTAGATCCCATTAAAAGGCTCAAAAATAGTTTACATTTTATTTCTAATTATGACTTTTGAAAATAAAAACATTCACCAGAAGTTCAAAGTTGTGCTGAGTAAACTCTCATGCTAAGAAGGAAAATACTTTAGACTTTTGTTTTTTTCATAATTATTCAAGTCTTCAGAAAGCAAATAAGTGCACTGATTAAGGATAGCCACCATATAACCTCGGACCTTGCCTGACAGTTTGTTACGACATGTATTTACAACAACTTGAGTGGAAAATATCTCCTTTTCAACATTTTCCTTTATGATGTAAGGCAGATGGATTCTTGCTACATTTACAAGATAACAATCACAAAAAAACATTTCAGTTTGCACCAGTTTCTACAGGTGTGTTTTTCATATTACTGCAGTCAACAAAGGCGTCACCTGCTCATTGTCTTAATTACATTTTGCTTTTTGATTGACAGGTGTGGGCTTCTTATAAAAGAGTCCAGATGCTCGACCTGCATTTATTTATTTTTTTCACCATCGCTCCTTTATAGAAAAGCTATTTCATAAAGCATATCCCTGATGGTTTTAATTTCATAACCCACATGGCACAATTGGCTATTAATACTTCAGTGAGCCTGGAGTTTAAATAAATCATCTTGGCAGATGCCACTGTTATGTAATATGGAAAATGCCTTCAGACGTTAGGCACAGATTAGTTATGAAGGGATAGTATACTATTATTTTTTGTTGTTTTACATAGGCTCATGTAAAGATGCGATCAATAATTATTAGCAGTAAACAGAAGTCGGATGGGCCTCAGTAGGAGAACCAGGAAGAAATCAATCTTCAACTCTGAACTCTGAATTTAAAGATGGGTCTAGTAAAGAGAGAGGCTGTGCAATCTAAGACAGCTCAAACTTTATCAAAAGTCTGATCAAGCAGTCTGAATTACTGCATGATCAGTCGTTTAATAATTTTAATTTTTTTTTTACCTCACTGTAACAGATACTTTTTTTGTGCCATTTTCATCTAATCCTAAGATGAAAATGTGCTATTTGCTTATGGCTGGAAACATAAGTATATTCACTTCTTTAACCTAAAATCGGCCGGATATTAAAAACTTCCTAAAGGAGTTCCTCTTTTGGAAGTGTTTCAAAATATTTAAATCAAGATTTATGGCTGTTACTGTAACAAAACAAAGCAGAGGCTTGGCTATGGCAGAAGGAAAATGCCACATCCAAGTAAAATGAAATTTGCAAGACCAGACAAAATTTTGTTTCAAAGTTAAATAGCTTTTTGTCAAATGTGGACCAAACTCGTCAGTGTGAAATAAATGCGATTTTTTTTTTTTTTTTTTTCATAAAAACACATTCTCCGCCGATTACTTGGGTGCGTGAGAAATTCTTACACTTGATTTAATGAGCTGTGGTCTCGGATCAGATAAGCTTTTATCAGATCAGCGCTCGAGTCGTTCTGAATAAACATCCAAAATAATCTAAGAGTGTGTTCTTGTCTGTGCGTGTCTGTGTGTGCACAAACACACATTGACATCAGTGCGTGCTGTAGACGCTGCTTCATGTTTATATAGGACGGATCTCAGAACAGGAGCTCAGGTTCAAACACAAACAGGGCATTAAATTTAAACTGGCAGATTGCTGCAGGGCAACCAGGATGGTGAATGACAGACTCTGCAGATTCACCTGAACCTGTCTCTCAGGTGTGAGCAGACTTGGTTGACATGCTATTATCTTGGCCCAGTGTTTTCTTCACAGACTTACCTCTGCGTCACACTTCACAGAGTGTGTACTAATCCTGTAGGTATTTTCACATTCTTTTCTAAAAGGGCAAATATCTTTAAGCTTTTCAGTCAAGATTTGCTAAAGAGTTCCCGGCTGATTGGCAGGCAATTTTGTGCTAAAACAATCCATCGTTTGTCTTGTTGTACTGGAGAAAAAAATAGACAAGGGAATGTGTGTTTTGTTGATTTTTTGATTTTTTTTTTCTGAACCAATATTTGGCAATAAACCTTAGAGACCAATAAAAACCTGATTATTTCCACTTAAATGCAGTCACATTTGAAAATGCATTTGTAGATTATCAACCTCTTCTCCATCTACATCAACAAACTGTCTAGTCTGTGGCCATTAATGGGATCAGCCCTCTGTAGTTTATTCATTATGTTGGTAGCACTGCCTCTGATACCGCTCCCTAAAGAACAGCACAACATGGTACTACAATATCTGCAATATTTTGTTGCACAGGTTGATGAGCCTGAGCTTCTTCAGAAAGTTTTTTTTTGTATATAACTTTAGCGGTGTACAAGGAAAGCATGAACAATCTCTAGTCAGAGGCATATTTAGTGTGAGTTTAAGACTCATTGCTTTTAGAATGCTAAATTGTGGCTAAACACCAGCCATATTATGCTTATTGCATATCTTATTTGAATTCACAGCCCTAAAAATGAAACTCATATCAACTACAATTAACATGTTTACAAATAAACAAGCTCAGCTTCGTTCTTACGTCTGCAGCTTCAGGAAGGTTTTCAGAACCAGACATTCCTTCATACCTGCAGCTGATGAAGAGAGGTACGAGAACATCAAGTGACGCTAGTGGTGCACCTTCCTTCTCAGATTGGTGGTGATATTTTTAGTAAAAACAATATGTTTTAGGTGCCTAAAAGAATCTTTGATCTATGGCTGAAGCCAGATATTTACAAACACAGGATAAAAAGACATGCAACCTTTTTCTCTTTGTATGGAAACCTAACAGTGTTAGGTTTTCAGTCCACAATGGTTCCCATTTGAGGCCAGTTAATATTACCAGATTTATGCATATTTATTGATGTTGTAACCATAATTCATATGCAGTTAAAAACATTATTCTTTCTGGTTATGAATATCAAATTTTCTTTTTTTCTTCCTATTAACATCAGTTTTTCAGATCAACAGTAACAAATATGCAACATAGTCATGGATGATCATTTTTAAAATTTTATTGCTATGTTTAGCAAATTTGTTGTTATTTTTTTTGGAGAACTCTCTGATCTATTTCATCAATCATGAATAATAGTTTAATCAGACTGTCTGGGTATTTGAGTTGTCAAACTCCAGATAATCTTATCATGATAAAGACAGTTGAGGGACACCTGCCAAAATACTGGCTACTTTGGTTCATACCAGAAGCTGTTTGTGTGCTTGTGTGTGGGGGTGTGTGTGTGTGTGTGTGTGTGTGTGTGTCTGCTGGAGTGATGAGAAGATTAGATTAGTTACATGTAAGTATAGGGTGAGTCGCACGCCATCATCTCCTTTAACCTTCCGCATTTACTTTTACTTTCATTTATTTATTTTTTTTACATGCATTAATATACTGCAGCTGAAATGGGACGGGGTGTGCATGCACGGTTCACACAGGAGTGTGTATGTGTGTGTCTGTGTGAGTTAATATGCTGTGTCTAGTATGAGAAACACAGCAGGGGTTTTGCTTTGTCACTCTGCAAAGTGAGGGAGGGGAAAACAAGTGCAGGGGGGTAGAGGATAAGCTGTGATAACATTTGCTTCAGAAGTAACAGGACGGCACTCAGCTTGAACCTCGGCCTTTTTTCCTCTGGGAATCTCTCATCTATGTGAGCAAAATGCAGCAGATCTTTTAGTAATACAATACAGGATGGTGTTTGTGTCCGCTTCCTGTTGGATTGCTAAATATTTTATTTAGACTTTTACACTTCAACCTGTTTTATAGAACACTTTTAAGGCAGATGTGTGGCATATTTTTGCACAGAGAGATGGTTGAACAAACAGCATCATGAAGACTAAAGTACACAGAAGACAGGTAAAGTTGTTGAGAAGTTAGATGCAGTGTTAGGTTCTGAAGCAATGTCCAATACCCACAACCCAAGTGACTGAGTCTGTTGACATGACAACACTAAGAGTTGCACTCCATAAAGCTGGTCATTACAAAAGAGTAAGATGAAGAAAGGCATTGATAAATGAACGGCAAAATGTGTCCTGTTTAACATTGCCCCCTCTAAATCTAGTTAAATGGCTCTGCTCCTAAGCATGGAAATAACCTTTGCTAAAAGCTGCTTTTAATTTCTTCTGGTTTTCATAGAGTCATGTATTTTTCAAACAGTCTGCAGCAAGCCACTATATCGATCTATGGTCCTTTTCGGTCACCTTCAGCTCTGAGGTGGGAAGTCAGACTGAGAGTAACAGAATCAATCTTTGTTCCCATCATTCTAATTGTAACAAATCATTATAAGTGACTCCAAATAACTGCATTTACCCTGAACTATAAAGGTTTTTGACAGACCCTAAAAGAAAACCACAGAGTTCTCTTTGTGACAGAGAAAACTTTACCAGTTACTATGATGTTAGATGCCTGAAACTTTTAAGGTAGGAACCCTATTTTTGACAAGCCACTCATCTATATACTCCCTAATTAAAAATACTACCAAGTACCACAAAAAATAAGCAGAAATATGTTAAGTATCTCTTAATCATACAAAAGTGCTTTAAATTTTTTATCCAACCAACCAACCAACCAACCAACATACCAACCAACATACCAACATTATGCAGCAACAGTGGCTGCCATGGGAGATTCAAATGAGACACAACAGAATCAAAGCAACATTCCAACTTTTTTTTTTATTTTTATTTTTTATGAGGGAATATTATTGCATGATATGAAACTCAACCGTTACCCTGCAACCGTACTATCTAATTTTATTCTTCACAGCCGCAGCATGATGCTAAGCAGAAGCATTTCATTTGTGTCGCACCAGATAGGTGAACCCAACAACCTGTCTGCTGTATTCACATAATCTGTCATGTTCTTAAAGACAAAAACATTCAAAGACTAGGTTTGGTGATTCACATTCCTTGAGAGTAGCCTCCCGTGGGAGTGGATGGTAATGGCACAGGTGAGTATGTGTGTAGTTGTTGTTCCATACCTATTGTCTTTCAGGCATTCACGCACGTACACATGTCTTTCAGTGGGGCGGTCAGACGAATACTATGAATTGTTAGTTTGGGAGGAATTTTGACACCCAACACCCTCCTCATCCTTTTCATAATTTATTTTTTTAGCATACCATATGAATGCCTCATGAATTGCTGTGTTCAAATGAATGTTCACAGCAAGTTTTTCTGAGAAATCTTGCTCCCTTTAATAACACATTTTTATGTATCTATTTGGGTAGAAAGAAAAAAATGTTTTGTTTACTTAAATTTCTGTGTAATTTTCTAAAAAAAAAAAATCAGGTATGCTTTATTCTGCCAGAATCCTCTGATTTTAAGTTTTCCATTTATTTTTTTAAAACTGGGAAAGAGAAGGACTGAGGTCTTTGAAAATGTAGATATGAGAAAATATTGAATTTTGAAATTAAAAAAGTACGAAACACTGGATTTAAATGATTTGATGATATGCAGGTCGGATAATTCATCACTTCAAATGTATTGGAGCAATAACACCGACCCCGAAAAACCAGAGGTGTTCAACTCTGATCTGGAATGACATGCCAAACTCAGACACAGTACTTGCCTATGATAGCTGCTAATATGATATAAATTTCTCCAAACCCGTCAACTTTACACAAGCTTTTGATATTTTGTTAGTGTGTTTTTTAAAGCCATCTGCTGACATGCTTTTCATGAACCTTTGCTGATTTGTCTTTGTGTTTGCCTCATAGACGTCCAAGACTCCAATCAATCAAACAATGGTGTCAGACAAGTAACAAGGGTAAAAGTCAAAAGTCTGTAATGTTCAGTGTCCTCAGGGAACCAGTTTGACCCAGTTGAACCCTGACTGCTCACTGGATACCAGTATTAGGCAACAGATAACCCAAATATGCCCTTAAAAGTACACAAAACCCTGTAGACCCACACACAATAGTGTGAGAGTTCTGCATCAGCCTTGCAGAGGTTGTTTGGCTCCTACCTCTTCATCAGTAAACAGTGTTTTCAACTAAAGGTATGGAAGACCAAGTTTACTCTTATGAGGCATGCTTTTTCAAGTGGCACGCTTTCGATGCATATTTATCTAACAGCAGAAGAAACATATACACACACTTAAATGCCCTCCAAATGACTCAACTGCACACAGATTGCCTCTCATCTCAGTCAATTGAAGGTCTTTTATTCAGTGCCATTTTTTTAGGGTTCTTTTAAGTAAACTAATCTTTAAGCAAATACCGCAGGCTGTTTCTTATGTCTGCTCATAATAGAAAGTCTTAATATATCTGAATAAGAGCAAACAGACTCAACAAGAAGCTCGCTGGAAAGTTTGGGATCAAAGCTGCGGGACACAAAGACGAAGATTTAGCATGTTAGAGTGCTCGTCACTCTTTCAGATCCATCTATTGTTCCCTGTGTTTCTCTCCTCAAGTTCTCTGAATTCCTGCTCAATGTAAAACGCTTATTGTTATCCATGGGTTTTACCGACACAAGCCGTGTTCTTTAACATCTCCACTCTGCCTTTCAGGCTCTTCTCTTTTGAATGGGAAGATTAAAAAAAAGGAGAGCCGGGAAACATCAAACAGGCAAACATTGTGGGTTTGTGATTTTGCTGGGGAGTTATTGTTGGAGGACTTGACCGGGGTGTATCCACGAAGCTTGCAAACACCTTTTTTTTTTTGTGGTTATGTTTTAAGTGGTTGTTTGGCCCAGTTGTCATGTATACGGGGCGTCATCCAGGTGTATTTGTACAAGATGCAGAGTTTCTATGTGCATAAGCTGCTTCTCCCCTTGTCTTGTCTTTTTTTCTCAAAACTGTTTGATGATTTTTGGCATCGCAGTGTGTGATCATGTTGACGGGGAGGCTTTGAGCTACTCGCAGTTTGAAGTGATTCAGTTTCCAAAGCAGATGCTTGGAGATGTCATTTCCCTTCTTTAAAGGTTTTATTGCTTTAAGGCCGGATCTTTAATTTGATTTTGATTCACTAGAGGCTATTACATTCATTAGAGCCTTTTATTTTCTGAATTCCTGTCATTCTATCTTAGTCACAGGATATGGGAGAAAAATAATTCTCCAGGATGTTTTTGAAACACACCTCTTCAGGTAAAATGCCATACCAGAGCATTCATAATCCTTTAATCTTTTGACATATTGTCACATTAAAACCACAAACTCAGGCGTATTTTATTTAGATTTTATCAGACCAATACTGACTAACATAAAATGCATATTTGAAAAGTGGAAGGTAAATGATACATGGTTTTAAATTAGTTTTACCAATATAAGATGTACAAAGACTGACATCTGTATTCAATCCCTGAATCAATACTCTGTTAAACCACCTTTGGATGCAATTAGAGTTGCAAGTTTCTACCAGTTTTGTACCTTGTCAGACAGAGTTGTTTGCTCTCGAGACTAGAAAGTGAGCATCTGTTACATTAATTTAGTCTTCCACATAAACACTGTTGGAAATAGGTCTTCACTGTGGGAAATTCTCACACATAAAATCATTCCATTGTAGCACTGTGTTTAGGGTTGTCGACCTGTTGGAATGAAAACCTTCATTCCAGTTTCAAATCTTTTGCAACTTCTAAGCTTTGATCATTTGAAGGGGTCTACACAAGATTACATGACATACACCCATCAGGAACATGAAGGAGTCTTTATGAATGTTTATGACTTTTGTCATAATGTGTCATTGAATAAATAAGAACACTTTTAATGCAAGTTTTAATGCATCTTTGAATTAAAAGTGTGATTATTTACCAAATGACACTTTATGAAAACAGTCAGAGACACTTATGTCTCTGACTGTTCATGACAGGTGTTTTGTCACGTTTGTGACAGTGCCATGTCAATCTTATGCACATCCCTGCAAATAAAGTTTTACCTGAAGTTCTAACAGGTTTTTTTCAGAGGTTGTTCCGTGTTTAGCTCTTAACATTTGATATGAATACCTCCTTCTTCCATGTGTTCATTATGTTCTCTTCATAGTTTGTAATGAGCAGCAATCACTACTTCTTCTCAGGGCTTTGTCAACAATGTCTTTTTTTTATGCCAAATTTCTATTAAGATCAGATTTGTGGAGTGTGTAGCTGATAGTTATTGTACTGACGGCTTTTCCCACCTGTACAGTGTATCTCTGCTGCTTCTGCAGTGTTACCATGGACCTATTGGCTGCTGCTCTTATTATTTTTCTCTTTACAGGGATGCCAATTTAGGTGGTAGATCTGTACTTGGCCTATGTTCTTTTTATGGTCTCAGTGATATGTTTAAAGGTTGTATTTTACTTTATACTCCTGCTTTAAACATCTCCACAACTTTATTCCTGATCAGTTTGGTGTGTTCCTTGTTTCCTTCATGATGCTCTTTGCTTGCTACTGTTCTCACAGAATAGCTGCAGTATGGTGAGATTAAGTCACACACAAGTGTAGTCCGATTGCTCATTGAGTGACTTCTCAATATAGTTGGGTGAGCTGGATTTTATTGACATGTAATAGAGGACAGACAGTAGAATACAAACCCATGCCCTTTTGGATTTCCATTTCAAAATGAAAATTATGGTCTGTAACATAATATCCCAATAAAAAAGCTAAAGTAGCATGATGACATATAAAGAACAGTTTGTACAGAGTAATACCTAGAAGTCAAGTCACTAGGGTAGTACCAAGTAGTTAATTGGCGTCTAAAAGCCGGTGTGGAGGAGTACCTTAGTCATCAAGTCTAATAACATGGTAATCACTTTTTACAGCTCGATGAAAGTTAAGGTAACAGAGGGTTAACAAAGACTTGGAAGATTTCATTGAAAAAAATAATTCTTTGCTTCAATCTTTTTCAAAAATTATTGTTCAGTTGCATGTCAGCTTGATAAGGTTCTTCTTCTTAGTAATTTGACACTTGCTGTTATAACATTAATATATAAATACCACATACCCCTAAGAAGGTTCAACACTTTACATCGACACCATTTAAAATATGTGTTTCTCAAACCAACCACATATTAATTGTTTGATTCTGGTAAAATATAAATCTTTTGATCTTTGGGACAGGAAGGTCTTTAGAAAAATGCTCAATGTTGATTAAAAAAAAAAACATTTTGTCTTTGCTGCTGTCTTTGCTAAAGCTCCACCAAAATGGGATACAATCACTGTAGGTTTTTATTAATGTTATATTGTACAACCTTTGTAAGGGGATGAATATTTTTCACAGCAGTAGCCAGTTTATAACTGACAAATAATACTCACTCAAGTAAGTTGATCATATTGTATAGAAAATCATTGCCAGTACCTTGAAGAAGCATAATGTAATTATTGCTTAGCTTCATTCCGTGAGGTCAGAGTGTTACATTTTCAGCCCTATCAATTCTACCTGACCCCAGTATTTATGACTTTTTGTGCCACCACCTGCATATCTTAAAACTCAATGTTAACTGAAGCTTGGCAGGGCTGTTAGTTATTTTTCTGAGGTCAACTGAAGGATGCAGAGCAAAGTATGATGATATTGTCTCAGCATGCTAGTGAAGGTCATGAACTTCTGCAGGAATAGTTCAGTCTGTTGTACCTGTCTGTTTGTGATCTTAGCATTGTGGTGTGTTATTCTTGCTTGTCAAACAACAAACTACCCATGGAACAGAAAGTAAAAGACCTTGTGAACTTCTCCAAGATTCACTTTTACTTATTTTTTGACTCTTATTGGTTGCTTTAACGATATTTTGACTTGGATGATAAATACGCCATTTGGATTTTGGTTCTAAAACTGTTCTGCTTCGGTTTAAACACTGCATTGAAATTTTAAGTGTTCTTCCATTACTTTGAAATTTTATTATTGTTTTTTTTTTTTGTTTTTTTGGGGGGCTTTTATTTTTTGATTAAAATTGGCTGAAATTAGTTTAAAAAACTGTTTTACATTTAATGATATATTCAAGTGTTATTTTGTGAGGGTGTTGTTGTACAAACATGCTGATTAAGGTAAGAAAAGAGTGTTTAAAAGTGGTGAGGCGTTAAACCAGTTCAAGGTTTATTTCATCATAAATATTTCTGCTGTGTAGAATTAAAACCCTAATATACACAAGAGCTGCTGCAGTGCAGAAACATCTAGCACTTAGGTAAACACAGCTGCTACTTTTAGTTGAGCTTCAGTTTAATGTTGTGGTAAGACACCAAGCTGTCATGAAGTGATTCACCAGACTGGCTTTAGGAAGGTGCATCTGTGTGAATTCTGAAGCTGCTTCACCTAAGAGAACACTTTGTTTATTTGTCTATTTGTTCTTGGCTATGTAAAAGGAAGACAGTTGATTGTATTTAATTGCAGCAATATCGGGTCCAAAACACATCTTTGAAAAGTCATTAACAAAGACTAATAGCTAAACTATGAGTCAGAATATGAGTCAGATTAACTGCAAAGCCCTGAATACGGGGAAATTAAAAGGAACTTCCTGCTTTATGAAACCTGCATGTTTGTTTATGTTCTGTTTCACTTGAATAGCTGCTGATTAATTTCCCTGAACGTTCATTTCCTGGCCTACCTGTGGCTGCAGGTAGCTACCTTTAAACGGCACATTGCCCTCTGTTTGCACCTGAGCTGCCAGGTTACATCAGACAGACAGACAAACACATGCACACTGGCAAACATAAAAAAGCTGCACCTCAGCTGACATTCATGGATTAGTTATGGCATGCCTGTGTTTTATAGTTATATTTATTTGCCACGCAAGGCTCAGAGTTTCACCCTGATACACAGGGAGAAAACGCTCCCAGGGGTTCACAAAGGGTTCGCTGCCCTACGACTGAGTTGAAGAGTGTGTGTTTGCATGTATAAACAGGTGAGCCGCAGGGTGGTTACGCTGTCAACTGCTGCTGAGTCACTCACATCTACACCAAGTTAATTAGAGGCGGCAGAGCATTCCTGGCTCTGCACACACGCACATAAACACTCGTGTACATACACGAACGCAACTGTGCACCACACAAAAAAAATTACAGTAAGGTATAAATAAACTTGCGTGCCATCCGTCGCTGGGCTCTCAACACCTAGATGGAGTTTGACACAGTCATTCAAAGTGCACACACCTACTGCTAGCAGGGCTTCCGAGGAAAACCCCATTACTTCGTACTCAAACTGTTCTGGGTAGTGCTGAGAATTTAAATGTTTGGATGTTCAACAGAATATGTTTACATGCAGGTGGTGTTTTCAATAGTGATGCACATAAACACTAACATTATGGAGGGGTTATTTAGAGTCATCCTTACGAATAGAAAGTATCTTATCTCCAGTAGACAGCGTCAGAGCGACCTTAGTTTGGAGAATCAGGAAGAAATTCTCAAGGACAAGTCAATCTGTTGCAATCTCAGGTTGAAGCCTTCTTTCGTCTATTGTTCAATAATACCACACCTCACTTAGGTGTTCATAACACAACTACAGACAGGAACTGAGATCTATTTGGCTGTTAATTTCTGACAATGAGGTGGTTCCCCGACTTAATTTTGATTAAATATCTCGAGACACCCAAATCAAATAGTTTAATAACAAGTAGGACTCTCCAGAACTTGACTTGAAGCTCAATAGTCAATTCAGTCATTTCATTAAGATGTATTAGACCATCTAAAAGTAGCAGGATTCCTGTATTCAAGAACAGGAGTTAAATATCATTGCTCCAAGTAATATAAATATCTTCTAACATTAATATATAACATAAGTTGAAATTTACAAAGGAAGATCTTTTTCTGAGAGAGGAAAAACAAAACCTATCCATCCATCCATCCATACATCCATTTTCTAACACCCTGGTCTTTAGTGGGGTCGGGAGGGGTGCTGGTGCCCATCTCCAGCGAACGTTTCAGGTGAGAGGCAGGGTATCCTCTGGACCGGTCGCCAGTCTGTCACAGGAAAAATAAAACCTAAGTGATGAATATGTTCAATTTAAAAACATTAAATAGCTTCAAAATTTCAAGAAAGTCATCATTAACTGTTTTAGGCAGAGATTGCTTCAGAAATACAACTGTAAAAATTCCACATTAAGAAATATAGTGTCATTCCAGGACAAGTTGTGTTTTAATGATCTTATTCTAATAGCCTGATGTGTTTTATTTTCTGTATTTGCATGATAAAAACAAGCCTCCCCTTTTAAATTAGCCTTTTGACCTGCTTGAGTTTTCATGTCAGTGGAACCTCAGAGAACCACTTAAAAATATTTACAGCAGCAGGGAACAAAAATCTAGCCACGTCTCTTTGACCTCGCCCAGTTGTTGGTGATTAGATGACAGAGTTGCCAGTTTCCAGAATGAAGGATCTTGGCCCCCTATTGTCACATGATTGCATAATAATCCCCTTTGAGAGCCCAAAACACCCTTGCGGTCACTCTGTCACAGACACCACATAACACCTGTTAGGATCATGGGACAACAACGGAGATCCTTGTCTTTATTTAATGCAGTGTAAAAATAAGGTGGTGACTCTTTACTGAAAAGCTTCCCAAGGGGGATTATAAACTGTGAGCTGGCCTCCAAAAATAAACACAAGCTCAGGTAGAGTACTACATCACTTCCTGGGAAATTGACATTTTAAACAACATTTTTTATGAGGTGTGGGGAAATAGGCTTCATATAATTGTTGAACCTCAGATTCAGCATGAGTAATAAGGCTTTCATCCTGGTGTTTGCAAAGGGGTTGTGATGTTAACTTTAATGGAGACATTAGTTAGAGAGAGGAAATCCAAACCATAATTTAGATACAATTCTGAAAATATATTTGGTTTAAAATATGTTAATATGATACTTTCTGCCAACCTTGACACAAAATTGATTTTTGTCAATGCATTTGTTTGCTCTTATTTTCTGTTTTCCAACAAAAACCCTAAAAATATATTATTAAAGAGCGAACAAATAAATTGTGGCTAAAGTAAATAATAATTAGATACATAAATAAAGGTGTTTTAAAAACATTTACAGAAACCCAGTGTGTGTCTGGAACTAATCCCGTGCTTCAAAGTAACCACATGTACTATTTTTTTAGATAAAAACTTTTGTGGAAAATATTTGTGTTTTACATTAGATATATGGCTTTATGTGCCACTTATTTTGTGCTAAAATAGCTTGTGCCCATATTTCTGTGTCAAAATCTACCGTGACTAAAACATTTAAAAAGTACTAAGCTTTTTCGATGACTGAGTGCCATAATAACCCAAGGCAAACTTTCAGTCCCTTAATTTTGACTCATAAATAAATCCAGGTGAGTCTTTGTTTCATATTCCATTCCCAATTACAACATACATTTTTAAAAAGAATTTTGACTTAGGTTTTCCCTGGGTGTGGATGGAAATAGAGAGAGTAGTGCACCTAAAATGTAAACAGCAGTTTCTCATTTCTCAGCCTTAATTTCAACGTAAACCAAACAAATCACTCCCCCCTCCTTGAGCTCCAACCACCAGACTTGATGGTTTCTTGGTGTTCCTTGCCCCAGGCCACCCCGATTGGCACACTGTCTCAAACTCAGTGGCCCATTACTCCACAGTAGTTCTCAGAAGTAAAGATGCACAAAAGGCTGAGTATGTGTTCCTTTTAATGGCATCTTGGATTTGGTTTGAAACCTGGATTTTTTTTTCTTTTTTGCTTCTTTCTAATGGAAAGAAATATATGGAGATATTCCTTCTGTGAGGGGTCAGCTGTACTAATCCTTAGGTAAATAAAATGTAACTTGGTATTTCTGAGAATAATAAAAACTGAAGCAAATGTCAAAAGTGGTATGTGGAATGTTAAATGCATTGAATTGAATTGCTGCTTCCCTAGGAATTATAGTGGCAAGCATTAACTAGGCACTGTCTGTTAAAACCATACCAGGTGGGAAAGACACCTGGTATGGTGTCTTTCCCAACTGTTATTGGACACCAGTCTGCTAATCACCTCAAAATTACAAAGAAAAAAAAAACATAGGTCTTTGTTAGAATCTATTTCCTCCATCTGGATTTATATAATAAACTTCAATACAAGTTAGGAAAAGACTGAACAACTAGACTATGGCTTGATTATACGGTTTGTCTGTCTAAATTGGTTCTGGAACAATATGGCATGAATGGTTAAGAGATGGTTAGCCTTATACACAGTACTCATCCCCCAATCACAAGTTGCAATAACACAACTGGGGAGCCTGTCAGTCACTGAGGATCTTATAAATGTTTTTGTATACATGTCTGTCAGTGTTGCAGTACTCGAGATCGGTCTTGGTCTCGAGACCATTTTTTTGATGGTCTCGGTCTCGTCTCGGTCTCGGCGCTGAGGACTCGGGATTTTATTTCAAGACCAGTAAAGACCGCAACTGTGGAAATATCCCATTACAGCATACTGTTAAATTTATTTGTTAACATGCTTGTTTTCACCGGATGCAAAACGCACCGATTCAAATCCAAGCAATAAGGTGACTTACCAATTACGTGTTTCTGGTATTTCCCCTCCCCACCTGTCACTCGCACGCGGCGCTCCGAGACATGCGCAGTGGTTTCCTCTGAGCGGCAGAAAATGTCTTTTCCAATGTCAGTAATAGAATTGCGCTGCATAAATCATAAGAAATCCGATGGCGACAGCTAATTCAGCAGCGCTTCGCTTTGACAGACGGTGGGACTACGTCTAACTTTTTTCGTCACTTAGAAAAGAAGTTCAAAGAAAGGTAAGCTCCGTTGACGTGATGTTAGCAAAGCTAGCTGTACAGAGACACATAAGCATTTGTGATGGGGAAAAAGTCACTCACTGCGCTGAATTATTGTGCGAAGGTGTTGACTAGCTTGTCGCAGATATGGGACAACACTGTGCCCAAAAGTCTGCAATATAATGATGTGACATTCAGGAACAGTCCGATTCTTCTGAACTTCTCTTTACTGAGTAGATAGGACTGGAGCCTCACTGACAGCCCTTCTTTGTCCTTGTAATGCTCTGCGTACACTGCAGTAGCTATTATTATTTTATGTAATTATGTACATTGATATTTTTTTAATTAGCAAATAAATAAAACACAAGAACGAAAAAGCACGCAAAGCATGCGCAATGCTCTTTGATTGTTTTCGTTCAAAGTGGCAGCTGTAATATGTGCCATGGTGTCAGACTACCTGGCTTCATGTAGCGGGAGACAAGGAAAGAACAGTCACGGTGAACAGTCACAATTTTGATCATTTTCACGGTGAGTGCCTTGTGCTTGGTTACTTCTTGCTTGTTGCTCCTTGGTCAGTGTTCATAGTTGAACATAGTTATTTACCATCAGGGCATTGCCTCAATTGTTAATGGTGCAGAGAGTGGTGGTTTCTAATATGAGCGATATGGGCAAACACCCAGGTCGTTATCTTTTTAGGGATGGCCCGAGACCACCGCGGATTGTGGCACAGAGATGGTATTGGTTAATATTGGTTAAATTTATTTCAGCTCTAAGTATTTAATATCTAGGTGTTTTTATGGGAATGTGGATCTTTCAGATCAATTTGAGAAGCAATTTTGATCATATTTCACATTTATCGCGTCATGTTGCGCGGGGTGCTAGTCTTGGTCTTGACTCTGTCTCGACTTCCCTTGGTCTTGACTTGGTCTCGGACCCTAAAAGTCTTGGTCTTGTCTCGGTTATCGATACACTCTGGTCTTGGTCTTGTCTTGGTCTCAGTGTTGTGGTCTTGACCACAACACTGATGTCTGTAGACTCCAAACCATGGTAGAGTAAAATGTATGCTCATTTTACTCAGCAATAAATCCACAACTGGGTCAAAAACAGACCAATGATACCAAAGCAGCAAAATGTTGGGCATGAAAGAAAAAGGAATCAGACCCAGCCCTGATTTGAATGCTGTGGTCAAGGGGCCGAATTGTGGGAAAACCATCACATTCCTGATGTAATGTTTTATGCATTTTCTAGTCACTTAGTTTTGTTACTTCAGTTTGATGCATATAAGCTCATCTATCAATTATGGTGATGGTGGCAACATGGTAGGAGTTTGAGGCTTGGTGGGTTTCTGGTTCAATCCCCATTCCATTCTCCTTTGCCTTGGACAAGACACTTCACCTGCCTTGCCTGCTGGTGGGGGTCAGAGGACCCGGTGGAGCTGGCAACCTCACGTCTGACATATGACATGTGGTTACATTCAATCCAATGTAATCAAAAAATTTATGACTTGCAAGTACAAGCATACTTGTACTTGCAAGCTATACATTTTGCAAAAACACATGGATATTCATTTGGAAGTGATTAATTAGAAAGTGTAAATACAATCTTGCAAACATTCTGTTGTTGAACATTCAGTTGAATTTTATTTATTCCCTTTCAATGTTCTCTATGTGAACATGATGATGAGACCTTAAAAGCCTGCTGCTGTAGACTGTAATTCATTAAAAACAGTAGACGTAGGCTGGATTGAGTTTAGGTATCCACACGCTCATGTCAAATTGTTACATTTTAAATCTGACGGCCATGTCGAATACAAAACTTTTTTTGTTTGTTTGGAACGGGTGTAAGAGCTGTTTTAGGATAATGTGAATGTGACTCTCCCAATTCAAATAGAGCGCTAATCAAGGCAAGTATTCTGGCCAAAATATAAACCTCCTTATCATTCTGACAATGCAAATCTGTGTTTGGTGTTTTGCTGATAATATCACTTCTGAAGCCTGTGTCAGCTGCTGATTCCAGTCCAACAATAAAATGATAAGAAAGTAAGAATTTACATGCATCCCTGCAGTGATATGTTAGTTGCATTGGATCATCTTACCTCTAAAACAAACTGTTCTTTGATTTCACTGCCATAAAACAATCAGTTTGTGATAACACAGGTTATATTAATCGGCCTATTGACCAATTCTTATCCTCACTGTGTATTTTGCCATTGTCCATGCCTGGTCCTGCAGCTAATCTGTGTCTTTGTTATTGCTGATAGGGCACTGACAAGGCTAATAGCTACCATGCAATTGTTCACAAATTTACCTAGAGAAGCCAACCTGCACAGGATGTATACCATAAATCCAGGCACACCAGCAGCTACCGCATCTGATAAGCTTATACTTATAGTTAAGTTAGTGTTTATAGTGGCAGAGTTGTATTGCGATGTAAAACTCCCATGTCATTCTATCATTATTTATTATAAGAAAACATTTCTGTTTGTGAGATAAAAATTATTCACAATTTTTCACAAAAATCTTACAACATTCACATTGTTCTAAATTAAAATATAACTGCATCTTAGATGTTTTTTTTTTTTTTGCATTGAATCTCTTTTGAAGCTGCGTTTTATACTGGACGTGTCAACATTATCGGCTATGAATGACGGATGGTTTTAGGGGCAGCATGTGAATAAATAAGCTGTGGCCACACATTTCAAAGTTCACAACTTTATCAAAAAATATTTAATGTTTCATAACCGCAGTTCTGAGTCTGCGCCACCAAAAGTTTAAATATAAACTATACTAAACAGTTAAAATGTTAATGTTTGAAAGTTTCATACTAAAACCTAAAATATGATTTAATTAAACGTAACCTGTTGTTTTATGTTTACATTTGGATTGATTTTGTGCAATCAATACCAATGAGAAATCCCTGGATCTGTGATTTCTTGAACAAACTACAAACTAACGCTGTGCTGATAACAGGTGGGAAGTGATGCTCACCTGTTTTGTAACATTTATATAGCTAACGATTACGTTGAGGCGTTTTAACCACCTTGGCTAGGATCATTATGAAAAGGCAAGGTCTACGAGAGCTTGTGTTTGACTCATCTGATGTGCAGCATAGGTCGCAGAAAAGCATAAAAATTTGGAGAACTTCGTTTACGCATTTTACAGTTTGGAATAAGTATCGGGGGAAAAAATGCAGTACAGTGTTAGACGAGATTTCCAAAAGGAAAACGAGACGCCACTACCCACTGATAGAATATATTTTGGAACTGTGATTTGATTGTAGGGAAGGTGTTGAGGTTTATAGGATGCAAACTTCCTTTTAATAGGGAATAGTATTTTAAAGAGCAAAAATATTGATGAAGCAAGATATTTGAATTATCTATAAAAAAGACCATTACATCAGACTAGACCTTTGTTATTAGTAAGCTACCCTGTGACTACTTTGATGATATGCTCAGAGTAATTGTCCATTTGGAGACTTCCTGGCTGAAGATGTTGTTTTAAGAAATTTTAAGATGTCACTTCAATATTTCCAATCTATTCTGTGAACTACATCCGTTCCTCTTGCATAAAATAAATACAACACAATGCTGTCATTCCATACTTCTCAGTTGGAATAATGTTCTCACACTGGCAGGGTTCCCTATGTTTCCACCAAATGTAAGAATGTTAATTTCATCAGGCACAAGAGAAATCATAGAAAATAGAAGTCACCGCAAACTTTGCAAATTTTAAAATATCTTATGTTGCTTTTGCGGTAATGACTTTGGAGTTTGTGCTGGTATTCCCAAGTGAGATGGAGATCAAACTTTACTGCAAAGTGGGTGGCTAATGAGAACAGGGGACATTGTGGAACCAGAAATACTTAAGGTGACTGGATCTGATGGTTTGCTCTGTTTTTCCACCTGACAAAGCCCTGCTGAACTCCTGGCAACATGCTCAGTTAAACCAACTTTTTAAATGTAACCAATTTTGCTCATTTATTTTAACCGCTGAAAATCAATAAGATTTTTTTTTACTCTGGCTTTAGTTTTTAATGTCTTCATGGCGAGTTTGTTTTCATGCACATTTTAGACCTTTTTGTCTCTCCTATTTTTAGATGAGGTGCTGAATTAAGCTGGTAGTTGTCCTGGGTAAAGATAAGCTCGCAGTGCGAGAAGCGGTAGTACACTTGTACCTAAACTTGACAAAACAGATACAGGAAATGGTAAATGAAAAGGTAAATCAATGAATTAAACCACTCTCCTATTAAGAAAAAGAAACAACATTTTCTTCTACAGTTTATTTCATATCAAGTAGCCGGTTTTACATTTAACACCTCTAAATTCAATAGCAACTCTTACATCAACCTTCAATGGAGTGATTTATTGAATAATTAACCTCGTCCACAGAATAGTGATTGGTCTAATAAATTATATGATATGCGAACATGTTGTAGCAACAACACTTCAAACAACAGTTGCAAAACGGGCATGTTTAGAGTGTGAACCGGACTCACAAATCTCAAGAAACTTAAGCTTTCGTGCAAGGTCGCCAAAAAATGTAAACAAACAACATGAGTAACAGACCGAGGTTTCAAAATTTAATCATGGGATTAGCACCAATACAAACACTAGCAGAATGATTCAGGTTTCTGAAGCTGCCAAGAATCTTGTGTTAACACAATAAAGTATTGCAGGGACCGTTAGACTGCAATAGTTATGAAATTGTTGATATACATAGGAAAGTAGGGCATTAGAACTATTTTGAACATTATTTTCCTAAATGTTAATTTCAATTTCAAAATAAGTATGCTCCTTTTACACACTTTAGGACATAGTTTAGATAGTTTAAGCTATTTATTAAATGCTTTTGTAATCATGAAAATATCTTTACTTATGACTTAAGCGAGGGATGCCAAACTCAATTTTATTTTGGGTCACATCAAGATCATGCATGTCATCAAAAGAGTCAGCTGTGGCAGAAAACATTGATGAAACCCTTGGGTCAGACCGATGACAAACAGGAGTGTTTTCTAAGATCTGTCTCTCCATCCTGTTTTTCATGAAGGTGGATTAATGAGCCTGGACACTCCCAGGTTTCCCAACGGCCTGTCCCAAAACTCATTACGAAGGCTAGGGATGAAGAAGAAAACAGATTGTTATCATCCTGCTGCAGACGGGGTCCATGAGTCACAAAACTGTGGAACGTGGCTGAGCCTCAGGAGCTCAACTCAGGCATGTTGATTAATTGCTGCAGTGGTTGCAAACACTCTCCTTGTGTTGGTGTGCCTCTTATAAATTACATGACGTTAAAGACTGAGACTACTGTGAGCTTAAAGATTTTTGGTGTAAATTATATTTTTCAGTAAAAAACACTTCGTAGAGCAGTTTGAAGAAAGGTAACCCCCTACAGTTGCCTTTCTTCTATGCTATGAGAGTATTCAAGAAATTACTTCTGGTTTTTAAAACCAATTATATTTCTCAGACGTTTGCAAAATAAAGCAAAATCTATTATATTGTAATTAACTGCTTTCCTCAGGGGTCTGTATCCAGCAAGCAAAAGCATTCCTCTCTATCCACAAATATAAAAACTATGCAATTAAACAGAACCTGATACATGAGTGAGGTGGTAACCCAGCTTGGAAATTTTGATAACTGCTCCATGTTTAATGTTCCTACCTTCAGGTGAGGGTAAAACTTTTATGAAAACCCTATTCATTAACTTTATTGGCAATGCTCAGCTTAAAACTTTAATGCCACTTAATATTTGTCACTTTTTGTCTTTAAGACTTTGTTCAAGTATATTTTATTATGTAGCCTTATTATATATTCTATATTATGTACAACTTTTGCCTGCAAATAGAACAACCGTAGAAAACCCTGAGTATGACTAACCCATCAACATGAGCACACACATTAGCTCAAATCTGACACCTGAGTTGAGCAAATACATACCCTTGAGTGTAACATTTTTAAATGTAATTTTTTTCTTTTGCTCTGAGGAGGCTGTAGATATGAAAGACTAAAGCTTCTCCAAACTTTGAAACATCAGATTTAGATAGTTTAAAGAAAAAAAAATCAACAACAAGAAGTCTTTAACATGTGTAATATGTATTCTCCAATAAGCTTGTTCTGTTGTTGCAGCATGACGGTGTTTTCATTCACTATAACAAGAATGGAAGTTAGATGATCCCTGTGTAGAAAATCTGAAAAATCCTTTTTGAATATGAAAGACTGTTTGCCAGAGTTGATGAGCGTGCACCTTAGCAGCAGCAACAAAGAGTAAAGTTTCCTGCTTTTGTCATTTTAATGTCCTCCTGCTGCCTTTCACCAAGGAAAAAAATTTCATTGAAATTTCCTTGGTAAAATTTCTTTGTGTGTGCTGCTGTCTGTTTCTGTCACTGCTCATTTGTAAGGGACTTCTGTTTATGCAGGAGCAGAGGAGAAGCTGCATCTGCCCCTGCACAAAGGATAGGAGCCTGTGTCGTTCTCTATGTTAATGACATTTCTGTGTGTTTGTGCTGCATTAGTTGATAACTTGCTAATCCCAACCTGTGTCTTGGGAGCTGAACATTCCCGGTGGCGCGTGTGCAGGGATTAGCACCAGAGGGTCGCTGTAAAGGCAACTAATCTGCAGCAAACTCGCTCTTCAGAACCTGAATTCATAAGAAGCACAAAAAAGGTGCTCGACATTGACACTGTGCATACACACAGTATTATTACTTTTCACAATAAGAGGCAGGTTTCTGAGCGGGTTGATATTTGTCACTAGCAGCTTTTTGTACATCCTTGAGTTGTCCCGGTGCTTTTTGGCTCAAAGTGACATATCAAAAAACGGAAGGCTGTTTATCTGAGCAAGGAATCCTCTCGTGACTGTGCTAGCAGCCGCAGATAGACCTGAAAAGACACTGCAGGTACACAAGCTGTGACGTTACCCTCACCCTCTGCTTGAACCAGTCCCTCAAAGGCTGAGTTGAGGTACAAGTTTGTTTTCATGTCCCGTTTCTCCGCAGCCGCTCCTCCCCTTTCATGACCGATTGATCCCAGACGAGAAGTTCATTGCTTCCATGTCCTGCATGTGAACCATGAGAGCTGCATGCTGTTTTATGGGGGTGTTTTACTTTGCAGAGATATTAGGTGTGTCTTAGGGCATCTGGAGTGTGAAAATCTCAGACTGACAGGAGGAGAAAGAAGGCACAGGAAAACTTGTTGTTCCAGCCCTCCTCAGTTCAGCAGGTTCAGCCTTTTGCCTCAGGCTCAGAGTGTGTGGAAAGTTGTGGAGTTTGGGGTCAGGAGAGCAAAGAGTGGATGGAAAGAGCCATTAAAAACGAAGTATTAAAAATAGGAATAGCCTTTGTGCAGGCCTCACCAAGCTTATTTTGTTGAAGTCTTTTAAGTGAAATAAAAAACATCCATTTTCAAAAATGATTTCCCATCACCAAAAGCTATACTAAAAGTTACAATACCCTAACACACGAATAAGACAAGAAAACTCAACTATTGTCTTACAACATGTCATTGATCTGTCCAATTTTTCATGTCAGGGTTCATCTACAACAAAGCCTCTTCATTTTTTCTTAAGTACATACAGCATATATGTAAACAGAGATTCTATGGGACACATGTCTGTTCACTTTGCAGTCACACTGCTCTTACTAAGCCGTTTTGGACCCCAGTGGAGTTACTAGTGGAATAGCAATGGCAATAATTTTTATGCCCACATTTGGGAAAATCCCTTACTTCTTGTGCTCTGTGTTGTTTCCTGACCACAGGCCCATGATTTCAGTATTATGATGTTTGAGCAGGAATCAAACCGGTAACCCACCAATTACGGTACAATCTTCTACCATCATCATGGTAGTTTTAGATCTAGTGAACTAAAATGCAAATAAAAGAGTTAACCCACCACAAAGTCAGTTTGACTTTGAATGCAAATTACTTTGTATTAACTAAAGAGTAAACTAATAAGAAGCAAATGGACCATGTTCCAAGCAAATGGGGCGAAGTAAAAAGCAACAGAGTTGCTGACAGTGAAAAACCTAAGTTTATTTTAGTAAAACAAGCTTAAGTCTTAGTATCCCTTTACCTTTATTCTAAATGGAAGCCTGAAAACTAAACCTGAGAGGAAAACAAGAAGAAAGCTGGAGGGCAGGGATGGAGTAAAAATGAGCAAAGAAGTTTTCAACACCTCTTCAGAGGTTGGCTGTCCCAGTCACGCCATCCTGTGTGAGTACACTGACATACATTGCCTTATACAGATAAAAAAAAAAAAGAAAAACATACAGTCTGTCTTAACTAAACTCTCATAGCTTCTAGCTGAAGGCCTCAGAATAATTTTTGAACTGTAATCAATAGCTTGATAATTACCGGTGCTGTTTTCAGGGCTGAGATAGTTAAACCTCTCCTTTCCTTTGTGTTTCTGTACTTCAATACAGAACAACTTTAGACTAATATGAGCTTTACGTTTGGCAAGTTCCACTGAATATATATGTTACCTATACTTACTTTCAAAGCAGCAGTGTATTTTTATGCTAAAGTCTACAGAAACCAGAATTACATCACCATAAAACAGATTTTTTAGATTTGATTTTCCATTCATTAAAATGAAACCTTACAAGCCATAAATGCTAGCTTTAAGGATGGTTACTAAACGTACTTGTTTAGTCTGTTTTCTCTGAAATCTACACCAAAACATGTAACCTCATTTCTCTGTAACGCGATGGTCGATTTGCAGTTAAAGTGCTAAAAATAGAAGCGGTTATTTCATAGGAGGAACCTTCTGGACATGTGGCAGTTACACAATCTTACTCAGACACAAACTCTCAGGAAATGTCTCCAACAAAAGAGACTTCTGGGAACCTGACAGTTACCCAATCCAGCCACTGAGTGATTCCTGAGATGCCTGTTACATGTCATTTTGAGCAAGAAGTTATATAAATCATTTTCACAATGTATGAAGCCATACATCTGAAACTCAATCAGAACTTCAGTGTCTTACATCTGTTTTCATCAATTTAAATGATCTCCCTGTTCAAACAGTGATGTGTCATCTTCCTCAAATTACTGTTGTCAATACAGCTGTGAGTGAAGAAAAACAGCTGGAGTGTTTTTAAATCCTAAAGTATAAAAATTAACATAAACTACAGAAATTTTAAAAGTTTTTGGAATTTATTGTCGTTTGTGGGCAACGTTGTATGGAAATGATGCAAAATTTAAATATTCAGTAGTTTTAACAGGTGATGCACATGGCATGTCAGAGGTAAAAACATAAAATGACTTTTTTAAAGGGGTTTCTTATAAATGTTGCCTGTGGTCAGTATTATAACCCTGAGGAACAATTAGCTATAATGAAAAATTCATTTAAAATTTAACAAAGATCAATTAAATATTGCAAAGTAAATAAAAATACACTGCACTTGCTTATTTCTTCTACTTTATTTTTTATTTTATTTTATTATAGTGTCCAAATATTTTTTTCCACTGATTTTACCCCTTAGGAGCAAAAGGGTAGAAATTGCAACGCCCATTTGTTTTACGCTATACCAGAGATACCTCTGTCATTTTCATCTTAATCTTTACACTCATCCTCATCAGTCTCTTTTGGTCCTGGGAAAGTTTTTTCTTTGCTGAGTTGAAAGTGTAATTTTTTACTTCTACGTGTTTCAAGACAAAAACACCATAAACATAAACCCCTATCTTTTAATGATGTAGGAAAGACATTTTATAAATTGAATTAAACCCATCACACTTGTTGCAATACACACTTGTTGACATAGTGATATTGAGATGAAGATAGGATCTTGAAATTTCAGATAGCCACTTTCAAATTACAGAGTTTGCTAACTTTAGCTCTACCATCTTATGTAAGAATATTACTTAACAGCTTCATTAGACATCTTAACCGTCTGTTTAGCCTAAAGCCTCGCTTTAGTCAGGTAAACAAGTCACTGTTGGAATCTGGAAGTGTTTAAACATTTCCTGTAGTTTTTGACAAATCTACATGTTTACCCAATGTGGATGTTATCATCATAAACCAGAAAATTTGAGGAGCTCTCGAATATACCATGCACTTAAGATTATGCACAAATATCCGTAGCACTGTCGTGTGTGAAGGGAGGATGTGGGTGTCCTGAGTGGAGTGCGATAACAGTGGTTGCATCCTTTTCTTGTATAAAACCTAAAGCTTGACTGGCTACACTACACTGGCTTAACAAATAGTTTAGGTGGTATCAGTGTTGATGGTGTCATGCCTTTTTTATAAAACACTCTGAGAAACTTGTGCTAAACTTGGGTCCAGGACATGATGTGATGTATCAAGTAAGATGGTGAGAATCTCCGACTGATATTTGGAGCTGCAAGTGAACGTCTTAGGTATGTGGTATGTAGCAAAAGTCTATTTGGTGACTCGTCAAAGACTGAACATACTTTGCAATAACAAGTGACGAAGGAAAAGACCATCAATCTATTTTCACAGCCCATGTTTTAGAGTTTTTTCAACTTAAAAAAGTTGCAATGCTGTTTATTGCCTATATTACACTTGGATTTTTGTGTAATATGAAATACTCTCATAAGGCAAAGTCAACAAATTTTTTGGCTCTTGCTAGGTGAGAGTCTTGCAATTATTCATAACCATTATGCATTGTCATATTTTTGCACATTGAAACCATCCATTTATCCATTCGTTGTCTTCCAATTATTGTTGGGGCAACACATCCAGAGGGATACCCAGACATCCCTCTTGCCCATTATTTCCTCCCAATGGGACATGCCTGGCAAACCCACATAGGGAGAGCGAACATCCTGATCAGATGCCTGTCACACCTCAAATGACTCTTTTTGAGTCCAGCCATCCCCTTGAGAAAGCTCATTTCAGCCAATTTAATCCTAGATCTAATTCTTTCAGCTACAATATATATCTCATGACCATAGGTCAGGGTCAAAATGTGTATGAACGGATAAACTGAGAGTTTTGCTGATTGCTTAGCGCCTCATCCCATAGAGGGCACTCCACGTTTGTTCACTAGAGAACCATGGCCTTAATCTTAGAGGATACAACCAGAAGTCTAAATGTATGTTATTAAGGTATTTAGTTACCACACAACGTAGTTAATAACTCTAAAGTTGAGAAACATATGCAGTTTTCACATTTTCCCTGTACAAATAAAAATATGAAATCTTTGGGGTGCATTTATTGAGTCAATAGTTTCTTGAATGTCTTTTTACAGAATTTATGGTGCAACTCTTTTGGAGGTACAGTATTTTTTTTTACAAGCTTTGCAATATAAATACTTTTGTTTAGTCATCTTTGCCAAAAAGCTGAAGCTCAGTCAAATTGGACATTCTTTACACTTTACAATTTAGGTCTGGACTTTGACTAAGTCCTTCTAAAAATGAATATGTTTTGATCTAAACCATTCTATTGTGGCTGTAGCTGTATGCTTAGTGTCATTGTTCTGCTGAAAGGTAAACATCTGTCCCATTTTCATAACTTTTGCAGACTTTGACCGTTTTTCTTCCAGTATAGCTCTATGTTTAACTCCATCCAATTTTCCATCATTCCATCAAGACACCAGCTTTCCTGTGTCTGCAAAAGAAAAGCACAGCTTGATTTTGGCACCATCACCTTTTGGTTCAATTCAGTTCAAAAATGCTTTATTAATCATAGAGAGCAATTACACAATTTGTTATTTAATATTTAATTAATTCACTGCAAGGATGGTGTGGTGTGTGGTCAGGATTTTGTCTAATGTTACATTTTCAGCAAAAAGTTAGATTTTGTTCTCATATCACTGTCTTTGTTATGGCTTGTGGAAAATTTAAAACAGGATATCTTTTTTTCCCCCAAGCATTCTCTTTCTTTTTAACATTCATTCATAAAATCTGATTCTTTCCATGTTCAGTTTGACCGGACAGTATTCAGTGAGACATTAAAAGTTTGGGATATTAATTTATAGGCTAATCCTACTTTAAACTTTCCACAATCTTGTTTGTGAAATTCTCATCTGTTTTTTGGTCTTTATGATGCTGTTTGATTTGTATATTTTTGATTTGCTAAAAAGACTACATGTAACTTCTCAACCTTTTTTGGATTGATCTTACAAGGTGCCATCTTAATTGAAATATCAAAATGAGTACTTGACATAAATTTTGCATCATGAGTTTTGAATTCACTGTTATTCTCGAGATACACCTACCGTTTGGACTTTGAAATTGAAGTTTAATTAGGTTGATTTATTGACACAATAAACTGTATCTCTCTAATGTAATTAGAATACGTAACATGCACAATAAATCATTTCTAAAGGAATGGTACCAACCTAGAAACACCACTGTTACAAGCATCATAGCTTGTAGCAGTGGTAGTGTTAGTTTAACATTTAATATAATTTAAAGGTGCACTAACTGAAGTAATAATTTTATTAGAGAATAAAGTTAAAACTAATCAAATCTGGACACATTATCCTTTCTTTTATGAGTCAAAGAAAACTAATCAAAAAATTTAACAAGCCTGTTTAATGTAATCTGCAACAATTAGAGGGATTGTTTCTTATGTGTTCAACAACGTCAGACATCTTAAGGCGCCAAGAGAATTCAGAGAAATCCAATTCCAACTACTTTTGGAGCCATTAGTCCATGGTGTGTCTGCACGCCGTCCAACTTTGAGCTTTGTACAAATGACTAAGCATTCACCTTGACATGAATAAATTGACAGTTTTATTATTGTTTCATAGTGATGCAAGGTGGCCAACAGCTCTTGGAAATCAAAAGAAAAGTGAAAAAAAATTCTAACCTATATTTAACTGTTATATAGTCACTGATGACATTTATTTGCACTTGTGATAAAACAAAGTTGTGAAATTTTTAAAATATCTTTGATTTATTTTTGTTGACAGCATTACCTCGCAACAAAAACGCTTAAGAAAATACAATTTATTTTAAGTGTCTTTTACAAAAAGAAAATATCCCAATAGTTGTCAAACATTTTGGTGGCACGAGTATGCTGCTCTTAATCTTAGGACTTATCTCATTATGCAAATAATACAGCATTTAATGCTAACATTTTATAAAATTAATCAAAGTTGATGCATACAGAGGGAGAGAGAGATCTTTTATCATACTTCTGCAAAATCTACTTGGATCACCCAGAATCCTGAGTCAGCTGTAACACTCTCACTTCAGATTACCCTACAGGTTTGATATAGGATTTAGGCCTGGTGACTGAAAAGAGCATGCAAGGAGGTGTATTTTGTATCTGGTGAACCTATTTGTCTGTTGAGTTGATCTATTGTTTTGAATCATTATCCTGTCCATAATTGGATCAAAGTCACAGATCCTCCTGATTGAACCACTATACTTGGCAACTTTGATATGTAGATCTAAAAGTTTGGTCTAGTCTAGAGCAGTGAAACTGATGTCCAACTTCAAGAACAAAGAGAAATCAGCTTTGGAAGTGTTTCTTGTTTCTAGGCGGGTACAGGTTGTCTATCAACTATAAAAACTGTTTAAACAAGATATAACATGTTCATTGCCGGCTCAGGTGTGTTTCTTTTGAAAACCAAGGCCTATGTCAATATAAGGAACACATACTGATATGTAGCGAAGACATTTACCTTCTAAAATGAAATCATAGCAGCATTCTTATCAGCCACTTTATTGCAAGGACTGCCTTTTTAGTACAATCTACACACCTCAGAAAACCTTTGACCTCACATAATTACTACCATTTCAGTGTATTTCAGTTCATATATGTGCTCAGAATCAACATACATTCCTTTCTTTGTCAGCTCAAAGTCAGGTACGTCAGACGTTTTTCAGACAAAGTGGCTCTTAGGATTTTTACCAACTGATTTAAGCTTGACCTTTTGTACAAGATTTCTGCATATTTGTCCATTTTCATCATACTTTAAAAACTTTAAATTAGCCTCCCACCCCATAAGTAATTACACATGTGTCATCTCATCAATCACACGATAATGTCATTACCTCTGGGAGTGAACCTGTTTCGAGGTGAACTTCTGTGTGACAGTTGGCTGCAGCAATCCGATGATTACTCATTTGTATACCATGCACACAAGCCCACTATTAGTGTCAGACCAATACTATCAGTCAGAGACATCTCACCTGTACATTCAAATGTACGAGTAACGGCTCATTTCAGTGTGCAACAGCTATCACCTGGAGTTTACACGACCTCAATGACAAAGCCTCTACTTTTCATCTATGCTTTCACCAAGGCTGTTCTCTGTTTTAGTGGTTTGATTGAATTTGATTAGGTAGATTATATTCAAAGTGAAGGACAAAGGATCTCTGGAATATGGATGCATAGGAAAAATAGCAGTTAAAGAGGAACTATATGCATGGTGGAACAGGATGAGTTTTTACACAAGATAAACTGAAATAGGTAGCACTGGTTTGACACTGTCTGGTTTGCATGTATTGTATTGAAAGACAACAGCATTGCAGAGTGTGCCTGTGCATGCTTGCATGAGCCACTGTAATGGAATGCTGGCCTAAGGCACAAGGCACTCACTAGCTCACAGCTTCAACTTCTGTAAACAAACTAATGGCAGGAGACTGCAGGACCACACAGCCTCTCTGCTGAAACTTTAGCTTGGTGCTTTGTACAACGAAGTGGTAAAGTAGGCCGTGTTTGAGTGTATTTAGATTAGAGAGAAAGATTATTCACACTGGATTTCATATTAGCAGTTCACTGTTCAGCGTGCATTTTTTTTTTTCACAACAAAAAGTTTATTTAAAAATTATCTGATTGTAAGCGCCAAAAGAAATATACTTTGAACAAATGTAATTTCTAAGTGGACCTGTTTTAAGTTAAAAACAAACAAATTGTCTCATCACTTTATCTCTGTTTTTCAGTCATCCTTACAGTAAAAAATATTTAGTTATATCATGTGGTATTAATATATTTCATTGTGTTGTATGACTTTTGTTAGATCGCTTTGACTACTGTCATATTGCGTTTCATAGCAGTGTATTTTGTGGTATAATATTGTGTTACATTTCACAAGCAACACAATACTATACATATGATATTTCTTCAAATAATTTTTTATTTGTATTTCATTTGATCAAATTGTGTTCAGTATTGTATTCAAATTGTATTATACTAGATCATGTTAAATTGCAGACCTCAGCTATAGTTTTTAAATCAAAATGAACATGTTTAATGAGATCTGTCCATGAGATATTCCAAATAGATTCAATCAAAGTCTGGAGAGGGTTATTGTGACCTTAGCTGTGCTGGTTGTAGCTTTAAAATCTGTAGAAGTCATATGTTTGATTTCAAACACCTTAAATGTAATTCATGTTTCATCCCTTACTCATAACATTTAGCCTTCACAGATTTGCACTATGAAAATAAAACAACAATATAACAATGTGTTGTGATCTGTGCTGTTTAGTTGTAACTTTAAACCACAGGGCACATTGAATCATTGTGTAAACATTTATCTGACTGTTTTTTATGACTTTATCCAGGAAATAAAATTCTAATGGTATTTTTTTTGTCTTGCCGACAGTTTACACCTGACGTGCGAGCTGTGCAGCCTGATCCCATGTTAATGGGCATCTTTCCGAGGTACATGCATTACTCAATCCAGTCTTTGTTTGGCTCTCTGATAACAATCCAACCGCTGCTTCATTACAAACTGAAACAGGTCTGATGGGATGCTAGACATTTAAGAAAAACCTCTTGCCTTACGCAGAGGCCATGGGCGGCCTTTGTGTGTTGAAAGAAAAGAAAAGCTTATACGTCACTCTGTGAGTGTTTGTGTAAACCAAACACATTTACTCAAATCTCTTTTGTAGAATGCAGAATTCCTATCTATACTGGATAACTTGTGTGAATGTTTCTCTGCCTTTATTGTACATCTGTACTTTAATGTATGAGTGTGTGCATATGTGAAGCTGCAAAGTTTTCTGCTGCTGCTAAACTCATTATCGGATAAATAGGATCATTAATCTATACAAATACTGAGAGGTGTACTTATGAAATGTAATAACAGATCAAAATTAATCACATTCCATTTCCTGCTGCAGAAGCACATAGGAAGTTGGTTGAGAGGGTGCTGAAGGTAATTAAATGCAGAATAAGAGATAATGCTGGGAATTTTCTTTTATTTTTCCCCTTATTCCAATGCATACAACTGCCATTTGTCATTGTTGGCCCCTGTTGACAATGATTGATATTTACAAGATGACTAAGTAAATTTATACATCTAATTCACACGTGAATGTCATTTCTTTTTAGATGTGTTGTCTGATCTTTGACTTGATAATTCTTGCACTGATTTATAGTCAAATCTTTCTACCTCTTCCCCCCTGCCAGATGACGGAGACTCTTTTACGCCAAGAAGAAGAGTACATATCAAAATGGCCTCTAAAAGATAAGTAAACCTTATATTTCTAATAACTTTTAGTAAATGATTTAATGTATTTGATGTTTTATTGTAACAGGAATTTTATTATAGCAAGAACTTACACATTTTCCTCAAACACACATTCATTTTGTTCAACATCATGTATCCTCAGAAGAGTTGAATTGACGTCTTAGCAGGTCATGGAATTTTGTTGATGTCTGTTAGTTAACTAAAGGTACCCAGACTATCTACGGTACTTCCGAGCCAGCAGTGTCTCACCTGCAGTAACATCATGTAAAAAAATACTGAATCAGTATTTTTCAGTATACTGATTCAGTATACTGATTATTTCTTTTATTTCTTTTATAGAAATAAAAGAAATAAAATTTCTTTTATTTCTATAAAAGAAATGAAATTACATCAGACAGCCAATTACTCTGATAGGAAGTGACTACACTGGGTTTGCATAAGAACGGAGAGATTGTTTAAGAAAAAAGCAACAGTCTGAAGCTATTGTGCAACAAAGAGAGGAAAAATATTCATCATTTCAGTCATTTAAATTATGGCGAGCTATTGTAAATGCTTTTGATTCCTCAAAATAGATATTGTTGTCTGTTGGAGATAAGTGTAGGTAGTCTGTATGAAGTCTCTTATTAATACTCATTCATTATGAGTAGTAATTTAAAACAACAATATGCTATGAATAAAGAGTAGACATTTTTGCAGCTGATAAAAATTTTATTTTGATGAATATGTATCTGCCATTTTGTTCACTGGAGAATGAAGTAGATAAGCAAATAAAATATTGTCCGACAGCAGTGGTTTGGAAATTTAACGGCTCGGCATCTTAAAAGGTGGACAACACCCAACAAGAAAGCTTTGCTGTGGCTAAGAAAGTGAACAGACATTTTGGAGCATTAGACACTGAGTGGTATCTGCTATTTATTTCTACTATTTTCTTGTCATAAATGTTGATGATTTTGTGCATTTGTAGATTCAAAAAAGTGGAGGACACTTAGATACGTGTCCTTTTGTGTGATGTTAAGATCATGAACTGATAGTCTTTGTGATTTTCCGGTATAGAATAGAATTCAGTAGACAAATTTAATTAAGTCTTGACGTAGAAAAGCAGATCTTCCAAAAAGTTTCATATTTACCTTCTCAAGCCAGATATCAAGATAATTTTGGCAAATGGTCAACTGTGGTTTTCAGCTTCAGATTTATCAATAGAGATACTATTATTGACCTGGCACTTGCATATGGCTAAATAAGAAATTCTGTTTTGGAATTTCTTCAGATTAGTATATGCTGTGTTGTTTTATAGATCCATCAGCCTACTTTGAGCTGTCAGTAGAATTGTACTGATTTATTTTATTCTACTAATCTGAGACTAATCAGTTTTGCTTGTAAAATTAAATATAGCTTCCTGAAAATGTGCAGTTTTTTAGCTCGATATCTGAAACATTTAGGTTTGACAGAAAAAAAAAACAGAAAAAGAAATTTGTGAGAGTGAAAATATTTTTTAACAACACTACATGCTAAATATGCTAAAGTTGGAGTTCTTTGTTCAGGCACAGTGATAGCACGGTTGCCTATTAAGAAGGTCCTGGGTTTGAATCCTGACCTGTGGTGTTTCTACATGGAGAGTGCTTGTTCTGCGTGTGCATGTGTGGGTTCTCTCTGGGTACTCAGGATTTCTCCCACAGCCCACATGAATCATAAGTTAGTTGTTCTCTCTAAATTGTCCTTAAATGTGATTGTATGCATGCATGGTTGTCTGCCCTGTGTGTCTCTGTGTTTCCCAGTAATGGATGGACGACCTGTTTAGGTTAGATCCTGCCTCTTGCCCAATGACTGCTGGAGGAGGGCACCACATTAAGGAAACAGAAATTTTCAAAGAATGCAAGGAACTTAACTCTCTTAAAATGGAAACCTTTTCAAACCTTTCCAGTGACTATTCCTTTTACAACAAGCATTCCAAAAATGTATAGAAAGCGTAAGAAAAACTAAGATTACCCATACACAGCAAAAAGCCCAGTGTTAATTTAACTCCCACAGAGTTGATATTAACACTTTTTCAGGGTTTATATAGTCCA